>OLKM01003318.1:10000-37500 GCA_900291075.1 Melanogrammus aeglefinus | reverse complement strand
CTCTCTCTCTCTCTCTCGCTCTCTCTTTCCCTCTCGCTCTCTCTCTCTTTCCCCCTCTCTCACTCTCTGTCTGTGTCTCTCCCTCCTGGCAAGGTAATTAGAAAAACAGGAACGGTTCTACACAGGCTTAATCACTGTGCAGTCTATAATGAAGGGCTTCATCCCCATCCGGAGAAGAACAGAGGTAGCACTCCCCTTTAGAAAGACACCATTCATCTACAGAAGGCGTGTTTACATGGAGACGATGAGAGTGTTGCATGCCAGTAATGGTTTACAATGAAATCTCTTTCTTTGCAATTAGCCTTTTGAGACCTTTAAAGCATTATTTTCATGATTGTCTGAAAGCTTTGATTTAAACAGTTGCAGGCTTCCCCTTACAAAGTACGCCTGTAGGGTTTGTAAATTGCCTATTTGTTATTGGGTGCAATTTCCCATCTGCTCTGAGTATTATGGGATGGCAACAAGAGGAGAGAGAGCGAGAGCCACACATATTAATCATAGTTGTTTTGCGTCGCGGTTTGTCTGCAGAAGCTGGTGGCAGTCTGTTGTGTGCATAGTAGGTCTTCACTAAGCAATGGCATTCACATCCTTTGTCACCCACAATAGGACTTGACGATCCAATTTAGTGTGTGCGTCTGTGCGTGTGCACCAGTGTGTGTGTGCGATTTGTTACTGCTGATTTTGGTATCCAATGCACTTGGAGCTCAGCATGCACACTGGGTCATAAACAACTCCAGACCCATCACGGGTTTGAATTTTATGAGACAAATTGTCCTGCTGATACGATCATTATAACCAAATGTGCCTTCAAGCTTTTTGTGGCACATTAATCCTTCCCAAGTAGTGTTGAGGAATGTAGCAACAAAACTTTTTTTTGGTTCACCATATGTTTAACACCAGTGAGATGTAGTTAACCTGCGTTCAGCTCTATTGTCAGGTCACACGTGGCGCACGGAGCCACTGAGGTGTGTCGATGAGGGGAACACAAAGCCACAATGATGTCAAATCAGTTGAGGGGCTTGTGTTTGTTTGTGTGTAGCGAGCTCCTCGCATCGCACAGAGCCAGAGCAGTGTGTGTCGCACTCCTGGCTACTCTGACAGCTTCTCAATATGGGGCAGCCACTCTCAATGGGGAACAGACTGCCAAGCTTTCAATTAATATCAAATAGTCTCTCTCCCAGCCCCTCTCTCTGTCTCTGTCTCTGTCTCGTTCTGTCTCTTTCTCTCTGTCTCTCTCTCTCTCTGCTCTCTCTCTCTCTCTCTCTCTCTCTCTCTCTCTCTCTCTCTCTCTCTCTCTCTCTCTCTCTCTCTCTCTCTCTCTCTCTCTCTCTCTCTCTCTCTCTCTCTCTCTCTCTCTCTCTCTCTCTCTCTCTCTGCATCTCTTCTCTCTCTCTCTCTCTGCATCTCTGCCCTCTCTCTCTCTGCTCTCTCTCTCTCTCTCTCTCTCTCTCTCTCTCTCTCTCTCTCTCTCTCTCTCTCTCTCTGCATCTCTGCCCTCTCTCTCTCTGCATCTCTGCCCTCTCTCTCTCTGCATCTCTCTCTCTCTCTCTCTCTCTCTCTCTCTCTCTCTCTCTCTCTCTCTCTCTCTCTCTCTCTCTCTCTCTCTCCTCCCCCCCCTCTCCCCCTCTGCGTAATGTGCCATGAGTATCGCGCCGGCCTGTATCGCTGACTCTCTCACTGGTGTGCGATGCTGGAGGTAGAATAAAAAGTGCAGGTGGCTGCGAGCAGAATGGATCATTAGAGGTGAGCGCTGCTATCGCTGTGCTGTTTGCTGCTCAAAACGTGAGCCTGTGCCACGGTGTGTGTGTGTGTGTGTGGCAAATCCGAAACCAGCAGAGAGATGAGACATCATGGCCCTTCCCCTCGGGAGAGGGTCAGAGTAGTGCCGTGTGCGGACAGACAGACAGACAGACAGACAGGCGGGTTGATGAGGACAGCTTTGAAGCAGCCGTTTCAAGGAGACTGAGGATGTGTGGGGGACAAGGATGGGAGCGGCTCAGACAGACCGTGGCATTCTGGGAGCTCCAGAGCGCTCGCACAGAAGGATGTGGTCAGTGGTACGGACCGCAGCCACGGCCTTTAGCTCTGGGGGGCTCCTGGGAGGAGGAGGCCATCTTTGTTTGCTGTTGTCTATGCTCCCGTTTCGGTCATGGGACTTTTGCCCGGCGGCCATTTTTGTAGTTAGTCTTGTTGCTGCAGCTGAAGTTAGCAGCTGGGCAAAGGGCACAACGATGACGGGTGTGTTGTCGTAAATAGAGCACTGAGAGCGGTCAACTCGGAGACTTTGATTCATCTGTTTGGACGGGTCTGCCGCTCAGCCACTACACCGGCTACCCTCGTCTCCTGTGACAGTGAAGAGTAAAACAACACTTTGTCTAGCCGTCGATTTAACCACGCTGATGATGGTGGGCGGGTAGCTTATAGCAACCATTAAACGCACAACCTTCTTGTGTGTATTGCTTTTACCGCCCTCCTGACGGAACCGTTCCTGTGAACATCCTATGGTAGAGCGGGTTGGCGGGTAACCAAAGGGTTGCTAGTTCGATCCCCGGCTCCTCCTAGCTGTGTCGAGGTGTCCCCGACCCGTCGCCTTGCAATGGTTGACCCCGCCGTCGGTGCGTGACTGTGTACATGAATGGGTGCATGAATGGGTGAATGTTAGGCAATGTTGTAACGTGCTTTGAGTGGCCACTGGTTAGAAAAGCGCTCTATAAACGCAGTCCATTTAACATCTGCCATTATCCACGCCTTTTCCAGAATGGTCTGATGGTGAAGGTGGCCGAGCCGTGTCCGGAGCTAAACTGCACGCGCGCCGACCAGATCCTCCCCGACAACAGATGCTGCAACGTCTGCAAAGGTGGGTGCACGTTCCCTCCGCCTCGCCTCCCTGTCAAAGGCACCCTTCCCTTCGCTGACCTCGACCAATCGCGGCGCGAGGAGAGCTCGCCGGCTCCCCTTCGCCATGGCGCCGCGGGGTCACGCGACCACACCGGTAGGTCCTTTTTTGCGAGCAGCCGGTGTGCGCCTCGTCTGTGTGGCTGGCTGGGCCGCTCTACGGAGCAGATTGTCCGTCTGTATTGAAGCCACATCGTCTGCCAGCCCCCCCCCCCCCACTCCCGCGCTGGCTGCCACCCCCCCCCCCGCCACGGCAGGCTGCCTCATCCTTCGGCGCCTTGGCACGGCTGTTCAGGGGTAAATAGCCACCGCTAATTAAGTAAATAGATTGAATAAGCAATTTACCAGGCGGTGGGGCTCCGTTCGACACCGGGCAAGAGGGTGGCGGAGCGGGGTTATCTGAGGGAGCGACGGGCTTTTTGTCTCCCCTGCTCCCCAGAGGCGGCAAGGAGACGGAGACGGACGCTAGGGTGTGAAGATTTAAGTGTCCTCTCTCACGCTCTCGCCCTCTCTCGCTTTCGCGCTCTACCCCTCTCTCTCTCCCTCACTCTCTCTCTCTCTCTCTCTCTCTCTCTCTCTCTCTCTCTCTCTCTCTCTCTCTCTCTCTCCCTCTCCCTCTCTCTCTCTCTCTCTCTCTCTCTCTTTCTCTCCCTCTCCCTCTCTCTCCCTCTCCCTCTCCCCCCCTCTCTCACCCACGTTATGAACAGCGGTGTTCCGTGTGTCCATTCGTCTGCCGCCCATGACTCAAGGCTTTGTTTCCACTCTGAAACCCAGCAGTGCCGTAACTCCACAGTCTCGCTGGCGCTGCTAAATTGCTTATTATGCGTTTGTTATTGAATCAAGGCGAGAGGAAGAGGCCTGGAGGAGCCACACCACACGCGGGTGCGTGTGTGTGTGTTGTGTTTGTGCGTATGTGTGTGCATGTTTCTCAGAGAGACTGTTTTGTGTGTCTCAGAGGGTCAGGAGGAATCAACATCGAGGACTTCAGTCCACCAGGACACACGCACACAGAGAGACAGACAGACAGACAGAGAGACAGACAGACAGACAGACAGACACGCATTGTAAATAGAAATGTATGCTCACTTCAGTAGGCTTTATAGGAAACTTGCACTCCACTCTAATATATCTTTTGTTATTTTAATCACCAATAAGAATAAACAGTTTGAGGAACGCTGGAGGGCTTTAACTAGTCTCAGTCTACAACAGCGTTTACAAGCACAAGCGCTGCTTCTCACACTCCAATAGGAAGGGCCTAACGACTTTTGATTGGCCCTGCATGGCGGGCTCACTTTAATGTAATTGTTTCCGAATTGTTTTAGCAGCGAAACCTGGTGGAGATTGTCCACAGTCTCTCATTCAACCAAGCGTCCAGAGCCTGCCTGGTGGGTCTAATCCCAGGTTGATTGAGCCGGTTCCCCGAGATTGAAATTAGCTGTTCTGAAAGTGAAAACCCTGATAGTTGAGGGAAACGCTTGCTTTAGTCAAGAGTTCTGGTTCAGGCTTCAACACATGCTAACCTGGCACTTGAAACAAGACCCTGAACTGACCCCTCGCTCTCGCTCTCGCTCTCGCTCTCGCTCTCTCTCTCTCTCTCTCTCTCTCTCTCTCTCTCTCTCTCTCTCTCTCTCTCTCTCTCTCTCTCTCTCTCTCTCTCTCTCTCTCTCTCTCTCTCTCTCTCTCTCTCTCTCTCGTCTCGTTCTCTCTCTCTCTCTTTCTCCTTCACTCGCTCTCTCACCCTGCTGTTTTTCCGACCCCCTTCCTTCCCACACTCTCTCACTTTTTCTATTTTTACTCGTGTTGAAATGGTTGACTCTTATCTCTTGATAATCAAATATTTTGCGAGTAGCCATGCATGGCCCCCTGTACACACACACACACACACACACACACACACACACACACACACACACACACACACACACACACACACACACACACACACACACACACCACACCACACTCGCCACAGTCTTTATGGCTGTGCCAAATTTACCGCATTGATAAAGCCCACAGTACCAAGCTCCTATACCGCGGCCCCAGACAGTATGGTTGTGTGTTTTATCCCTTTGATTCTGATGTCCCTGCTGTTGTCACCTCTTCCAGCCTCGTACATTTACTCAGCCGGGGTTAAAAGCTTTGTAAATCCAACGTTGACAGTCGTGCATTGAGAAATAACACACACACACACACACACACACACACACACACACACACACACACACACACACACACACACACACACACACACACACACACACACACACACACACACACACACACACACACACACACACACACACACCTCTTATCCTCCCTTTGTTTGTCCTTGTCGGCCAGGCTACGATTTCTGCACGGAGGGACTCGTTTGCGGGGAGAACTCCGAGGTTGCCGGGAGCCGGAAGGCAGCAGAGCCGAGGTGAGTGCAGGAGGCGGTTTGCGGGGGGCGAGTGTGGGGGGGGGGGGAGACGTCTTATCCTCCCTTTGTTTGTCCTTGTCGGCCAGGCTACGATTTCTGCACGGAGGGACTCGTTTGCGGGGAGAACTCCGAGTGCCGGAGCCGAAGCAGCAGAGCCGAGTGTGAGTGCAGGAGCGGCTTTGCGTCGAGCCACGGGGACTCCACTTACTGCGAAGGTAAGGCCCCCCCGCCCGCCGGCGCCGGCGCCGCCGTCCATCTCAAGGACGGCGGCCCTCTTACCGTTGGCCGCCTACGTTAGCGCGAGCTCAGCGCTACGAGCTCAGCGCTACGAGCTCAGCGCTACGAGCTCAGCGCTACGAGCTCAGCGCTACGAGCTCAGCGCTACGAGCTCAGCGCTACGCGCTCAGCGCTACTTCTTTCCGAAGAGGGGCTCATTATTCTTTAGCGGGGGATGTGGATGATGGCTGTTTCGTAAATAAAGATAGGGAACCCCCCCCCACTAATGAGCAGCGGAGAAAGGGGCTTCTCCGAGTACCGGCGCCAAGGAAGACGACGACGACGACTGCTGCTGCTGAAGCGCGGCGGCCATTTTACAACCGATGTATCCGCGCCCCTCCCTCCCCCACTCGCTCTCCTGCCAGTCGTTCCCGCGCACGGGAGAACGAGCATCCACTCGCCTGGCACTGATGAGCGCTGGAGGGGCGGGGGGGCCACCAGATGATTTGCTTACATAAAGCTCTGTGTGGAAGTAGGGGGGGGGGGGGGGGGGCCCCGAGGTCCCGGCCCAGCGCCCCTTTACTCAGAGAGCCGGCTAATGGCCTTATTTGATTAGGGGCCTCTGCGGCCTGGCTCTTCGGATTTCGGAGGATTTGGCCCCCTGATTCTGCCCCCCCGACGCGTCCGTCTTTTGGGCTGCGGGCCACGGCGCAGGATCCCCTCACCGCAGTGAGGAGCCAGACCCACGCGGGCCGCCCCGTGCTCATCCTCTCCGTCTGCTGCGCTCTGTAAGGAGCTTTGGACCCTAGCTGCGCTCCGATAGGGCGGTGGGTCCAGGACGCCGCCCCCCCCCCCCCCCCCCCCTCGTCCAATCAGATCGACAGAGTTGCCGGCTTGGTGGGCTGTGGTGACGTCGTCTGTGTTCCTTGAGATTACCTAAAAGTTCCATCACAGAAGTTATTTTTTTTAGGGGTAATTTCACTGAGACCTTTATTAGACTCTGCATAGCCTCCCCTTAACCCCCCCCCCCCCCCCCCCCCCCAAACCCCATCTCACGCACTTATTCTAGGTTGTACGTCCTGGCACTTAATGTACGCACTTATTGTATGTTGTACGTCCCGGCACTTACTGTACGCAATTATTGTATGTTGTACGTCCCGGCACTTACTGTACGCAATTATTGTATGTTGTACGTCCTTGCACTGAAATATAGTGCTTAGCATCCTGTAGCATCTTATCCTAGCTATCTTTGTTGCGTACGCGGAATGGGTGAACCTAACAATTGTTGCTGCTTGGCTCTTGGTTTCTATGAACATCCTTATTCTACCGACAGAGATATATTGTAGTTTCTCTTTCTTCTGACAAATGTACTTATTGCAAGTCTATTTGGATAACGCGTCTGGTCCCTTATTGTAAATGTCCATTTCTCCTCCCGTGTTTAGTCGATCTGGGATAGCCAGCTTAAGGTCCTGCACTGTGCCGCAGACGGCGCTCCCCGTACCCCTTGACGGGGAGCTGTTAAGGTTCTCGGGGTTCACCTCGTCTCCCTCCACGCTGGTGACAAACGGCGGCAGGCTGGGGAGAGGCAGGTGCTGACTGCTGGCATTCTGCTCTAATCGTCCATGTCGTGCCAAAGCAAATTAATCTCTGCTGCCATATTTCAGACGCTATGGAAGGGGGGGGTTCCCGCCTCGGGACTTGAGCTGTCGTACACCGAGCAGTGTGGAATACTTGAACCTAATTGGTCAGTAACGTTTCACAGGACACCTCATCCTTTTAACAGTTCCCAATCCGTTCTCTCCGAATCCGATATTGAAAACGACCAGATGTTTCTCTTCCAACGACGCTTTGAGCGTCCACTGAAGAAGATATTAATTACAGCTGATTACGTTTGATAAAATTCAATGACGTTAAGAAAGTTATAAAATAAACGACTCCCTTATCATTGTTGGTGCTTTATCCAGCCGAGGGAAATTGAGGCTGCTCTCCATCGCAGAAGTGGTTCATTCCTTACTTCAAAGAGAAGATGGTCTCTGTGAATTATTTAAGACTGCGTTATTTGCTCGTGACAAAGATGTGTGTGTGTGTGTGTGAGACAGAAGCCCAGGATGGAAGCCTTGCTTGGCCTGGTCTTTGTGCGGCGACTCGATCTGTTTGTTGTGACAGTACTTAGTGGAGTTGATGCTGAATTTACACTGGATTCAAAACCACACCTCCAGCTATTAAGCTGCCTTCCATCAACGCTAATCTCATTTACAAGGCTGATCAGTCACCGGGGGAAGCCTAACTGGTGTACAACACAGCACAGGTTCATTATATTGGTTTGGTTTTCATTCCTTTACCCTTTTTTACCTGAAAATCACACTGAAATGAAAAGTTCTACCCACTCGGTTGTTAAATAGTCAGTCACTAATGGACGATATCCAGATCAAACAAGGGTTAATAAGATACTTTTTTGAAGAATCTTTAAATTTTTCACTCTACTCTCCGGTGCCATGGGTGTCTCATTTAATTGAGTTGATTAATTGTGGAAATACATGTAAATGTTCCTATAGTGTATCATACACACAACATATACATACCATGGGTTGTTTATGCATCGATGCACTCTCAAAAATTCGGTCTTCAGCTACTGACTCATAAAATAGAAGGAAAGAAAGAAAAAAAACCTTTTATCAAAGCTTGGCACAATCAAAGTGTCCCGTTTGATTAACATTGGATTGTGGTTTTTCTCTTCCCGAGCAAAGAGCTGACGTTATATTAATTCACGGTGTTGTCTCTTTGGAATGTCAAAGTCTGAGCATGTCTTTCTTCGTTCTGTTTGGCTGCTGCGTGTCGCAGCATCTCCTCACGCTGATATTTAAGGAAACCTCAGTGAGAGTAAATGCTAGAAAATGCCGACATGTACAGAAAACAAATGCATGCAGCGAGAGAGAGAGATGTGCGTTCTCTCTGATGTTCGCCCACAGTCCACGCACAAAAAGGTCACATGCAACTCATGTGCATGCTGAGAAACACACGTAGACATGTCAGGCACGCACGCACGCACGCATGCACACACACGCAAGGAAACACACACACACACGCACACACACACACACACACACACACACACACACACACACACACACACACACACACACACACACACACACACACACACACACACACACACATGCAGAAACACACACACATTAATAAACATAGCTTTCGACTACGGGAGGTGACCCCCTCTCTTCACCTTTCATCCTCCTCGGCCAGAAGTGTTTTTGACCATTAAACCTGCATTAGGGTGTATGACCTCACAACATAATTGGAATACTGCCAGTTAAGCTCCACCCTTCCCCTTGTCCTCCTTATCTTCCCTTTTCCTCATAACCCTCCACACACACACACACACACACACACACACACACACACACACACACACACACACACACACACACACACACACACACACACACACACACACACACACACACATCTGGCTTAGGAAGACTCTTCCTAATCCGGCTGCGGCCCGCGGGGGAACAGTGTTGGCGGTCACGCGCGGCGCCGCCGCCTGAAGCTCCGACCGCCCCACCTCAGCGACAGCACATACGCTGGACAAGGAGATGTGTGGTTTTGAGACAGGCCGAATTAGAATGGACCTGGACATCATCAGAGAGATCCCAGGATGTTTAGAAGAGACACCCAACACAAAGAGCCAGTGAGGCCACAGATGTGTGCATGGGCCGTAAGCCGCTTTAATTCCTGTTTAGAACCAGAGCGTTAAACAGTTAAGTCGTTCCACAATGCCCCAACTTCAGCTCAGCCGTGCCCAGGAACATGGAGGCGTGCCTCGAGGGGCCATGATGTTATTGGGCGCCTCGGCCAAACGGTCCCCACGCAAGGCAAAACAAGGTGCTGCAATCCCCTGTCTGACAGCAGAGGACACTGGGGACCCGTTAGCTCCAACCAGGCCACTGGATACCCCTGAGCGCGCTCTCTCTCTCTCTCTCTCTCTCTCTCTCTCTCTCTCTCTCTCTCTCTCTCTCTCTCTCTCTCTCTCTCTCTCTCTCTCTTCTCTCTCTTCTCTCTCTCTCTCTCTCTCTCTCTCTCTCTCTCTCTCTCTCTCTCTCTCTCTGTAGATATATAGGTATATATTATTTTTTCTACAGGCACCGGGCAGATACCTAGCCCCGGGGTCCGCGGATGGGGGAGACGAGAGAGGACAGCCTTTTATAGTGACTCTCCTCCCCCCCCCCATATGCTCTCGCCTTCGGTGGCCCGTTTCTTTCTGATGGACTATAATGGCCTCCCACCTTCTCCTCTTAATGACCCCACTGAGTGCCTCCTCTGCTCGGTTACCTCGCGCCCGGCGCACGCCGCCCCCTAAATCTCCCGGTGCCGCTGTACTGCCCCGCAGATCTTTATGGGGAGCAGGGGGGGGACGCCTCGCAGACCCTCATCATCAGTAATAGGGAGGGAATGAAGAGCGGGGAGAGAAGGAAAGAACCACCCATCCTCCCGTGGAGTTATATATAGAGTGGTAGAGCCGCATGTAAATAAGTCGTAGATCTAATCCCAGTGCGGGGGGGTGGGTGGGGGGGTTTGTCGCCCGGCAACAACCTCCCCAGGCTATGGTGATCCCTACAACGGTCGCCGGTGGCAACGCCGGCCTAAAGCCGCGGCCCTCATTAGCAGTGCTAGCTCATTTGCGCTAATCACTACAAACACGTGCCGGAGTGGCCTCTCTTTTTTCGTCTCGGCCTACGTAGCCGCCGCGGTGCCCCGGGCGCCGGTGGGGAGAGACTGTGTCTCCTTCAGACGCCTTCCCCTGGCGTGATGGGTTCCCCCTCGCCGTTAACGGGATTAGAGTCCAGCGGCGCACAGACGGCTAATCATGTGGCGATTTGGCCCTGGCTTCCTGTAGCCCGCGGAGCCGCAGCGGCGCGGCTAACGCGCAGATTCAGCACCCCCCCCCCCCCCCTCCTAACCGAGGGGGGAGGTACCTGGGGAGATGATAAGAAGAGTTGCTGATCTCCTGCGCCAACACAGCTCTCTAGCTCTCTCTCTGTCTGTCTGTCTGTCTGTCTGTCTGTCTGTCTGTCTGTCTGTCTGTCTGTCTGTCTGTCTGTCTGTCTGTCTGTCTGTCTCTGTCTGTCTGTCTGTCTGTCTGTCTCTGTCTGTCTGTCTGTCTGTGTCTCTGTCTGTCTGTGTCTCTGTCTGTCTGTGTCTCTGTCTGTCTGTGTCTCTGTCTGTCTGTGTCTCTGTCTGTCTGTGTCTCTGTCTGTTTCTGTCTGTCCGTCTGTCTCTGTCTGTCTGTCCCTCTGTCCCTCTGTCCCTCTGTCCCCCTGTCCCCCTGTCCCCCTGTCCCCCGGTCTCGGTCTCGGTCTCGGTCTCGGTCTCGGTCTCTGTCACGCTCACTCTCACTTTCACTTTCACTCCATCGCCTTCCAAAACATATCCCAGTCGTCTGCTGTTGTGGTTAGACGGTGCCAGCGTGTGGCCAGCTGCTGTGTGTGTTACCAGCTGAACGGTCACAGTGCTGTCAGCAGAGGCCTCTGCCTATTGACCGATGGCCGTTGGCTTCAGAGCCGCCGCTAAATGTCTGTAGTAGGGCCATCACACACAGTGCACTTTGCTCACACACACCTGGACAGATCCAGACATCAATACGCAGCAGTGACGCACACATGCAAACGCACGCACACACTGTCACGACCTGGCTCAGAGGTAGGACAAAAGATGGAGACCACACATGACTTTAAACTAGAAAACATACATTTATTGAATTAAACTAAAATAACTATGTATGTCAGTTCATCAGTAATGTTTGTAATGTATGGGTGTGTGTGAATGTGTATAAATGTAAAATGAAACAAGAATATAAATAACCAAAGCTCAAAACAAACCCAGCAACACAAACAGGAGAGCCAGAGTAAATGCCCAGATGCTCTATTTATAAAAGAGGCATCCACACAAATCCAGGTGCTAACCATCTCTCCTGATGAGCCACTCCCCAAATCCCAGACAACCAATCAACTAAGGTTAGAGGCCATGAGTCCGTCAAAACACACACACACACACACACACTAAAAAGTCCATACCCCGACACACACACACACCGTCAAACAAACACACACGCAGCGCCGGTTGGAGGGAATTACTCCCGTGTTGCGTGTTCCAACGCCCGGGGTCCCTTGTGAGACCGGCCCGGCCGATAGCGGTGTGCGTATCTCCGGCCGCTCGCACTGATGAATTAGGGCTGGAAGACGGCGGCAGAGGGTTTACCCCGGGCCTGTCCTCGTCGGAGCCGGAGCCCCGGCGTGTAAAGAGGCCGTTATCGGGCGCCTGCCAGATGCCTCGAGATGAACCGGGGTGTTTGTCCTCTGGCTGGTGCAGGGCGGACAGACACACACGGGCCCCCCGGCCTAGTGGGGGGTGCTGGGACGACCGGCAGGGCTGAGCTGACAGACCCACAGGCCGCCAGACAGACAGACCGACAGACGGACACGCAGATAGGGAGGACGGATCAACAAATAAATGGACAGACAGACTCCCAGAGAGGCAGGCAGACAGCCGGACGGCCCCCCCCCGGGGGATGTGAGGGGGGGGGGGGGGATCGTGTCTGCAGAGGTTAGGTTGAAACGGACTAATCAAAGGCAGCACCTGCCCGCAGAGCAGAAAGTAAGGGTGGGTGGGTGTTGTGTGTGTGTGTGTGTGTGTGTGTGTGTGTGTGTGTGTGTGTGTGTGTGTGTGTGTGTGTGTGTGTGTTGTGTGTGTGTGTGTGTGTGTGTGTGTGTGTTGTGTGTGTGTTGCGCGTCATGGCGACTGCTCTGGCCTCTGAGATAAGCCCATGCGAACGCAACATGTCTCCGCAGTGAGAGCGGCCGCCGCCAGCGCGCACCCCCAGTGCCGGCGCAGCCGCGGCTAATCCGCTGACACTGACAGCTCCCTTTACCCCTCCGTGCTCACAACCAACACACAAGCGCACCTCTACACACACTGAGGGACACACACACCAGACCTACACACACTGAGACACACGCACACATAGACGCACGCGCAGACACGACGAGGCACATCACACACTAACGCACAAATCCCAAACACACGCCCGCACGCGCCTGCACACACTGAGACACGAACACACACACAAACGCACACAGACACATAGAAACACACGCGCTTACACACATTGAGACACACACACACACGCACGCACACGCCAATGCCTTCGACCAAGCCTCGGCTTTATCTGCACTCTTGAGCTCAGGAAGATGCATTAGTGTCAATCGTGGAGCTCGTTACGATTGGTGGGAATTAGCCCCAGACAAGTGGCGTGGCGCGGCGTCCCGGCGTGGTGCGGAGGCACTAGAGAGTGACTTATTGATCGGGAGCGGGTCAAACCATTTGTACTTACTCAGCCCGGGGATGATCAGAGCGGCTCCACCCTGCCGCCTCTAGTGTGTGTGTGTGTGTGTGTGTGTGTGGGGGTCTAAATTGGCCCCTCACTCTCTGGTATTAAAGAGTAATTGGCCGTGTTTGTACTTCTGCGAATCAATCAGACCCTGGGCGGTGATTCAGCCTCCATCTGGTTGAAACAGGAATGGAGAGGGAGGCCGGGAGGTGAGGGAGGGTGCCTCTCCCCCTCTCTCACTCCCTCTGTCCCCAGCCCTCACTCCCTCTCCCCCTCCTTCACTGCCTCTCCTCCTCTCTCCCTCCATCTTCCTCTTCCTCCCTCCCTCCCTCTCCCTCCCCCTACCTCCCTCTCCCTCCCTCCCCCTCCCTCACTGCCATCTCCTTCCTCCCCTCCCTCCATTCTTCCTCTTCCTCCCCTCCCTCCCACTCCCTCCCCTACCTCCCTCTCCCTCCCTCCCCCTCCCTCACCTGCCTCTCCCTCCCCCTCCCTTCCTCCCTCCTCCTCCCTCCTCTCCCTCCCTCCCTTCCTCCCACTCCCTCACTACCTCTCCCCCTCCCTCCATCCCTCCCTTCCTCCCACTCCCTCACTACCTCTCCCCCTCCCTCACTGCCTCTTCCCCTCCCTCCCTCCCTTCCTCTCCCTCCCTCCCCCTCCCTCCCCCTTCCTCCTCCTCTGCTGTTCCTTTACCTTCAGCGGGGTTTGAGGAAGCCAGGTCAGCGGGGTTTGGATTGTTTGTTTGTGTGTTTGTGTATCCTTGTGGTGTGTGTGTGTGTGTGTGTGTGCGTTTGAATGGTTGTGTTTGTCTCTGTATGTGTGTGTGTGTGTGCGTGCACATTGTGATGTGCTGCATAAAACAAACGTCCCGTCCGGTGTCTGGGCAGGGCAGACAGAGCGCAGGACGCCAGGCAGACAGAGGGCAGGACACGGGGTCAGAGAGGGAAGGGTGTGTGGAGAACAACACGCACAAGGACAAACAACACAGGGGGAACGCAGGCTGTGTTCCTCTGGATCCCCTCCCACACAGTCGGTACTCGGCAGGGCTCAGCTCAGGAGGGAGAGCAGGTTCCCTTGTAGCCCGGAAGGTTGCTAGTTCAATCCCTGGCTCCTCCTAGCTGAGTGGCGAGGTGTCCCTGAGCGAGACGCCCTAAACCCCAACTGCTCCTGACTGGGCTGGCTGTCGCCTAGCATGGCTGACGACGGCGTCAGTGCATGAACCGTTGACGCTTTGGGTGAAAGCGTCTTCAAAATGCCCTTTAATGTAAATGTAAATGCTGGTAGAGAGAGAGAGAGAGAGAGAGAGAGAGAGAGAGAGAGAGAGAGAGAGAGAGAGAGAGAGAGAGAGAGAGAGAGAGAGAGATAGAGAGATAGAGAGATAGATAGATAGATAGATAGATACTTTATTTATCCATCCCGAGGGAAATTCAGGATGTGGATGGCTGAGGCCTTGTCCTTGATGCTGCCCAGCCCTCGTTCTATGACTGTGTGTGTGTGACCGGGGCACTGAATCCATGGGGCTAACCTCTATTGCTGTGTGCTGGTTGTGTCTGTCTCGTGCCCTGTCCGTGGTGCTGAAGGGTTCCCAGGCTTTGCTTCCGTGTGCTGGTTGTGTCTGTCTCGTGCCCTGTCCGTGGTGCTGAAAACGGCCCCGGGTGTATCGCGTTGGCAGGAGCGGGAGTACAGTCGGCCAGCAGCCGGCTGAGTCGTGCTGTGTCACGTTGAGCCCGAGGTCCGCCCAGAGCGCACTGCGCTCTCTCACTCAAAGGTCAGCCCAAGACCTTTTAATGAATGGCTGTCACTTGACGGAGAAAACATCTCCCCCTCGTCGTGTCGCTTCTTTCGTTACACAATACGCACGCACGCACGCTCACACACACACACACACACACACACACACACACACACACACGCACACACACGCACACACACACACACACACACACACACACACACACACACACACACACACACACACACACACACACACTCATGTGCACACACTCCAATGTCGCAGTATATCTGTAAGGAAGTGTGTGTGGAAAGCTCCTGCTGGGGTCTGATCCTCTTTTATTTCTTATGGTTTCTTTCATTATGCCCCCTACTCTGTTCTCTATCGCGTTGGAACATCTACTGCGTTTATAAAGCGCCTTTCCCATCCGCCACTGCCACTCAAAGCACTTTACGGTTATTGTTTCAGATTTTATTCAACCGTGTACTCACGCACGCACGCACACACACAAACACACACGCACGCAAGCATGCAAACCCATGGCAACATGGATGTCAACCATGCAAGGAAACATAGGTTAAGACCCTTGATGATGGCATTACCCATAGAGTGGTCTACCATCATCTGGAGAAAGGACATCAAAGCAGAGAAATGGGACCTCAATTGCACACATTTGTACTTGAAAGGGTATGAAATTATGTTTTTTCTATAGTAAATCTTTGCTAAAGGTGCAATGGGTATGATTTGAAGCTGTTCGGAATGCGTTTCACATTTAGTCCTGAAGCAGATTGGGGCTCCATATGGTGACATGCTGGAAAATGTAATATCACGAAAAAATGAGAACACCCTGCATGTATATTTCAGGACATCTACGCTAGCACTCGCAGAACGGATATATTGACAAGCTTATTTAAAATAACCTTCTGTGTACTCCCCTGGTGGCTAGAGGCACAACAGGAATGATTGCATTTGCTAACTGGAAATGCGCTCCGGTACAAAGGAAAGGAATATTGAAAAACCTGGTTAAATTAACGCGTAATTGTGTTCGCTAGCTAGAAGCAGAATTGACACAGAATTCCTTTAATGTACATGTTGCATACGCTATGTCTCATATCAGCCTACGCCCATTGGAAAATACATTTAAAAAGAGCCGATAGCTGCTGATTGAACTCTGTGAGTTAAAAGCGAAAGGCTCAGTTTAGGAAGGAAAGTGCTAATTGTTTTCTGTTAGTGTGATTAGATCAAGTTTATATGGATATCAGCGACGGGGAAAGTTGTTGATATCCATTTAAACTGATATTCAATTTACAACTCTAATGTTCCAAAGCACTCATTATGATTCTAGAATATGCAACACCAACTGGGCTCTTCTTTATAAATCCCCAAGGGAAGCGATATTATACCCCACTCCCAAAATCCATTTTGCAGTAAGATAATCTAACCACACCTTGGTTGTAAAAAAAGCATGAATTATTGTTCATTTCGGACTGAAACAACTGAAACAACACCCACAGATAATAACATCTATAATTATATGTGGTGGGAAAACAAAACTGAAATCTCACACACACACACCTACACACAAACCAACGCACAACACACACACACACACACACACACACACACACACACACACACACTACACACACACACCTACCTACCATTGGGTCACCGATCCTACCATCCCGTAGGGCTGCGGCCGAGTGGCGATGTCCAAGCTAAAGGACGGACACCGTCAGAACAGAAATGAGTTGTGGTCCCCTGGACGCCTGTCTGTCGGGAACGGTAAGCACTCCGTGGTTAAGTGTAGCGTGCTGACGGCCGACCCTCCCTCTCCACGGCCTTTCCTCTTATTATCCCGGAGGCTGGAGGGTGTAGCGATCATGTTCCACTGGGTGGTAATGACATAATTATGTCCAGCAGGACATCAATCCGCTCCACTTTGCTCGGCCAGTGTCCTTGTCCCACATGAGAGGGTGCACACATTCACACACGCAGATCCGCACACAAGCACATCCTCCACGGGCATCCACGCACACCATCCACACAAACATCCACACTTCCTTTAAGACAATCATTCACGCACGTACGTTAACACACGCACATCCACACGTGCACATCCACACACCATAGGCACCCCTTGTTTAGTGGGTTTTCCCTATCATCTGTAATTCTGTAAGTCTGTTGTGTCCACTGGCCATGACAGAAACCAAACTGCCTGCACATCCACCTATGACAGTAAGACCACTCCCATCTCTCTGTAGTAGCGAGACAAACATCCTTATTAAGCTTAAAGGAAACACACACACACCACACACACACACACCGAACACACTCACGTCCAACGACGTATGCCTGCTCTGTGATGGAGACATCCAAGACGCCTCGTACCGAAACGGAGCAGCCCGGGGACGAGCCTAAGGTGTTGGGAGGCAAGCGGCCCTCTGCTCCTCGATGGAACCCTCGCCACCGGCGCTCTCGGCACCGCCGCCGCCCCTGTTTTCCCTCCTCTTGTTCGCTGCCTTCAGTTCATCAAAGGTGCCGAGGAGAAAGGAAAACAAACACAGGAGATCCTCACTTCAAAGCGGGCTTTACAGTAGAGTCTGGCTGAGGCGGGCGAGTGAGTGAGTTATGAGCGGTTCTATTCCTCAAGTATCTTGCCGAGCGCCCCCCGAGCTGCAAGAGCGATGTCAGGGCGAACGCGGAGGCCTGGGCTTCTCCCCTTTTATCCAGGAGCTCCGCGGTGAATAGGAGCCGTAGCTCGGCCTTTGTTGGTCGGACTCGCAGATGGTTATCAATTGATCCGAGGTGGAGCCCGAGTCAAAGCGGTGTCAAAACCCCAGTATCCCGAGTTGCTTAGTTCAAACCTCGCCCTCCTTTCTGAACCCTGGGAAGTATGGGAAAAATCACTTATAGAATAAAGCCTCTCCCGCTCTCGCTCTCTCTCTCTCTCTCCTTTAAGCCCTGTCGCTCTTTCCCTGTGTCTATGTGTCTTTGCGTGCACTGCGCACGAGGGAGAGAGTGAGGCACTTTCATCTGTTTCTCTTTAAAAGCAGCTCTCTCCTTGTGCAGCTCACAGCTCATTTGTGTGATGGGTCTATAGTCGACAGGCAGGGCGCCGCCTTTAACGCAAATGAAGCGCCGTGTCGAAGCGTGAGCTAGCATGCACAACTTCCTCGCCGCCCTCTTTATGTCCTAGCACCTCAGGACCATGCGTCACAGTGCGTTAGTCCGTGGGGCCGTGTGTCCGGGGGGCCTGTCCCCGGACAGCTCCCGAGACAGCTGAGTGATGGGATAATTGGAAGGCTGGCCTCGTATGTTTAATGACTTAAACGAGCGCAAACAGTGGGAGCCATCGCGCTCTCCCTTCCCCGGCTTGGAGAAGCACGGACTTCGTTAGCGGCGGTAATCGCCCGTAATGATGGGATGGGACTTGAGTCCGTCAAAACAGAGCCGCAGTCAGTAGTTGTGACAACCGGTGATTGCGTTCTCCGTAAAAGCCGGCCACCTAGGGCAGCGGTGGGCATATGCTGTCCGTGTGATCGGCCACAGACAGGCGTCCGCGATGGCTGGGCTGACATTAATGAGGGGTGTGTGTGTGTGTGTGTGTGTGTGTGTGTGTGTGTGTGTGTGTGTGTGGAGCCCCCCCAGGGTCTCCCATTACGTTTGATAAACACCATCCCGTCACTGAATCCCTGCACACCCGCCACATCCCCGCTCCCCTCCTCGGACATGTAGATGATGAGGCTGGTTTTGCTTTCCTTCTCCGAGATCAACGTTGTCATGGCATGTGTGTCGAGAAGCCGTGTGTGTGAAAATCCCGTCCAATCATTCATCACTCATTCATCCCATAGCCTTGTCGGTTCTCAACAAGTGGCTTTAATGAGACACTGTTGTAAAACCAACACCAGTTAATGGCAAAGCTCAATCAGCGCGGCCGCGATGGGGAACTGCTGCCAGCGAGCTCACGGGCTGGTAATGCACTTAATGAAAAAGGATAGCTGTGTTTGGATAGATAATTACGCGGAGAATAGTGGAGGGAGACTAAGTAAGGTAATTTTAACAGCCGGGCTGGGTTTAATCTGTCTGCAGACGTTAAGTTCTGACGGACCACGCAGGCCCCGCCACGCGCGACCATGGATTGTTAATTCCCAACGAAATGGAAACCAAAGTTTGCCTTGGCTGAAATCCTTTTGCTTCATGGAGCAGTCGAGGAAATTCCACGCGAATCCCAAAGCAATTTATTATTGCAACCTAGCGTCTTTAAAAAGCGGGTCTACTTGGCCTTGAGATTGACGGAAGGTCCAAACCGCTTCTTATTTACCGACCGGGAGTATGATGCGTATAGATGTGTCTAAAATGGTGTATTTCTTTTGCTCCTAATCCTTCTATTTGTCCCCGACCTGCCTGCTCCCCTCTCCGTGCTTCAGAGCGGGCCGCGGCAGAGCCCCCAGCCTATTAATCACAGACACAACCAGGCATTAGCTGTCATCTAGCAGCTAATGCATGGGACCGCGCAGAGGCTTTTAGCCCCACCAGTCAGCAGATCAAGGCCAGCGGTCAATCATTTCACCCACGACAGCTCTGCGTTATATATTTCCGTTCCCGTGGTCCCCCACTTATTATCGTATGGATGCGTTCTACTCTTTGTCGTCGACGGTGTTTTTCATTTTATTTTATTTTAACCTTTACATATTATTGACCGCCGAACGCAAAACCGCTAAACATTGTATAAAAGGTTTTTTGTCTGGGAAATGCGCAGGCGGGACATTGAGATACGTGTGAGCTCGGGTTGTGTTCCGTGGAGGCTGTTGCTCACTTTGTTTGTTTCTCATCTGAAAACTAAATTTTGTGTTGTTCTTGAAGCATCAGGGATTTCAATGAGGCTGGTTTTGATTGTCACTGACACCTCGGAAAGCTGCTGTCCGAGAGACGCGACGCAGTGCATACAAAGAAGATTCTTGTCTTGTTCGCTGGTCGCCTCCTCGTTGTGACAGTGTCACCGTTGACTGACTTTTGCTCAGATTAATTTACTGTAGTCATGGTGTGCGCCTTGAAAAGGCCGTCATTCAGACATCTGTGTCATGGCCCTGTTTAACCAAAACTATTTAGTCCGGGTTCAGTTTCTGCTTCGGATAAATCCTGTGGCGCATACGACAAGGTCTGTTGGTACTCAGAACACAAGGCTTACCCTCTAATCCCAGGTTTGGGTCCACACACAACACGGTCGGTGCGTCTCGCTTTTGAGGCCTCAGGTGGATGCTGTGCTACTTTTGGTCGGGCTCATGATAAGAGTGTGGAAGGGGGGGGGGGGGGGGGGGGGGGAGCGAGAGAGACAACCGGCTCTTCCCTCCTCACTCTAATTAAGGAGGACGTTAAAGCAGTCGCACTTCACACACCTTGACAGTTAACGACACAAAGACACCAATAGAAAAACTGTACACGTACGCATGCACGCACACTTCACGGAAAAACCAACAGCAGCCGTCACGGTGTCACGCGACGAGCTCCCAGGAAGCTTGTCTTTAACACTCATTAACAACTTGTCTGAGTGGCACAAAGGAGACAGAGGGAGAGAAAGGCATTGTTCTGCCACATAGCAGGTAGTGGCACTTAGCAAATGATGCCCTGCATATAAAAATATCGGTCATTTACTTTGAAAGGGTAAATGGATATTGGGTCATATCCAAGCAATTATAATTATTCTCATTATTAATGTTCTTAATGAACAACATGGTGAAGTAGAAAAGGTCCACCAGGAAGGTTCTGTGAGGTGGTTGGCTGACGTATTTTGAACTTATGGCTCAACACATGGCTTCTTAAAAATTGAAGATCATGGATTTGTATCGATCCATGATCATGGATTTGTAAAATGCGCTTTCCAACATTAAAATTCTAAAATGTACCCATTCATGCACACATTTACGGTGGGGTCGACCATGTGAGTCGGGAGCGGTGAGGGTGAGGCGTCCCACTCAAGGACACCTCAGCACGCAACTAGAGGGAGCTAGGGGATCGAACCAGCAACCTTCGGGTGACCGCCCAACCCGCTCTGCCTCCTGAGACCCGTGGCTCCCGGCCAAGCGAAACGTTGCGGCCTAAACTTATTACGTTGCGGGTTTTTGTCTTCCACTCCTGCCAACCTCTGCCTCGCCTCCTCTTCCTCTTCCTCTTCCTCTTCCTCCTCCTCTTCCTCCTCCTCTTCCTCCTCCTCTTCCTCCTCCTCCTCCTCCTCCTCCTCCTCCTCTCCTCCTCCTCACCACGGAGCCGCCGTAAGGCTCCGGCGCCGAGACAGAGACGGAGCGCGCCGCTCGCCGCCCGCTGTCTCGGCTCATGGATTATTGATAAGCCAGGACGCGACACGTCAGCTATGATGAAGCGTGGCTGTGTGAGCGACGCGGTGCGGAACAGAAGGCAGGTTCTCAGAGCTCTAGAGCTCTTCGCTCTACGCTTAAAGATGGATGAGCGGGCGCCGCTGCTGCCGCCGCAGCCGCGCGCGGCTGTCATTTAGCTGTAGCATGTAGCACGGCCACTGAATGATAGATGTTTTCCCTGTGCGTGTGTGTGTGGGTGTGTGTGTGCCCGCATGTGTGCGCCCGCGTGAGTGTGTAGGTGTGCGCCCGCATGTGTGTGTGTGTACTCACCCCCGCATGTGTGTCTGTGTGTACACACATGTGTGCGTGGGCCTCGTTTGCTCTGCCTGCTTTTCCATGAGCAGCAGCAGTAGCAGCAGGTTTCCGTGGCAGGCGCCCAGCGGGAGGCGGCGGCCTCAGAACCCAGAGAGTGTGTTTGATGGCGATCTCTCCTGTCACCTCCCCCTGCAGCAGCAGCGGGCCCCCGCCACGCCGCCGTAACGGCCGCCAGCGCTTCCTTTATGTTTACGCCCCTTTTGACCTTGACAGCTACAGGATATGAGGGGGCCGTGGTGTGGCATATATGTATACACACGTGTGTGTGTGTTTGTGTGTGTGTGTGTGTGTGTGTGTGTGTGTGTGTGTGTGTGTGTGTGTGTGTGTGTGTGTGTGTGTGTGTGTGTGTGTGTGTGTGTGTGTGTGTGTGTGTGTGTGTGTGTGTGTGTGTGTGTGTGTGTGTGTGTGTGTGTGTGTGTGTGTGTGTGTGTGTTTTCTCGTTGATGGTTTGGAGGCGGAGCACGGTGCGATCCACCAAGGCTCTCCATGGGAGCTGGGATAGTGCCGAGCTGTGCAGCCGGCGCGGGGAGCACACGCCCCCTCCAGTGAGGTGCGTGTGGTCTTTCACCGCCTCAGCAGATTAAATATATATGGCATGTGATGCATATTGCAGCATATTGGATGCCTGGCCCGGGGTCTTCAAATGCCTCTTAAATACCGGACAGCAAACCTCCGACCTTGACTGAGGCCAAGGCCGGGCTAAGAAGTTTCTTAACTTCCCCAGTAGCAACAACATTTGTACGTGCCTGAGCATATATTCGGGTGAGATGAAGAGATTGTTATTGGAGGAAAGAAAAGCAACTGACCAGCCCCAAACATTGATTCCGTTGATATGTCATCTCTCTGTTTCTCCCTCTATATACAGTATATCTCTTTATTTTTTCACTCTCTCACTCTGCCCTTCTCAAGGGCCCAGTTGCTTCACAGGCTGCTGGACTCTTATCGCTGCTACGCTCGCTCTCGTATTTCATCTGACTTCCCTTTCCTTCTTATTTCACCTTGTCTCGTTCTGAGAAGCCAGCTCTCACACCCCCCTAGCTCTCCTCCTCTTGGCCCAAACCCTCCTCTTCTCGGGGCGCACATCCCTCCCCGTCTCTTCCTCTATAATAACAGTGTGTGTGCGTGGGTTTGTGAGTGTCTGTGTGAGTCAGAGACAGAGTGTGTGTGTGTCCTTTGTATGTCCGTGCACCATCGTCAAAGCGCACTCCGTCGACTATTACTGAGTATTTTGGGGGTAATGTCACGTTGCGCCGAGAGACATGAATAGAGGTAGCAAAGGTAACAGCCTTTGGCGGCCACTCAATGCAATAGAGCCCATTACGTGTGCGGTCCTGCTGGCATTCTTATCAGCTGTGTACTGAGCCCCGACACTAACATGAATACTCCTACACAGCAGAAACAAAGGCTCATGTTGAACTGCCCTCTACCAAATCCTCGTTTCAGCAGATCTCTGTCAGTTTCATTTCCACTCAGGATGGGTTCCAAGTATTAACATAAACATATAAACACTCGGGGGAAGTAACGTGCATGTTGACAACAGGTTTGGCATGGGATTGCATGTTTTATAGTTGCAGGTGTGCCAATGAAACTTTTCTTTTCTGCCTATGGGGAAAAAGTGTTTCACTGAGGCTATGGCAGATTGTAATTGGCCACTTTACAATCATCCAGTGCAAACATATCAAACATGTACAGTTTAGAGCAAATTCAAAAGGCTCTGAAAACGGTGAGTGTAATTTACAGCGCCTCAGGCGTGCCAGTAAAATGGCCGTTGTGATTTCAAACCTGCACCCCACACGCAAACCAACCCCGTTTAGTAAAAACATACATAAACATAAAAATGGAAATACGGTAATCTCCATAATTCCCATCATTCTGCTTGGCCCGGTCTCCGTAGAACAGAACAAATGAGGGCGTGTTAGGGATTCTTCCTCATTATTCCTGCATCATGCGAGGCTGGCTCTGTGTGTCTGTTTGTTTGTTTCAAGTTCTGCTCTGCTGTTGGCCTCAACAGTCCGTGCCCGCGCGTTACCGCAGCCTTGTTATTGTCAGCCCCTCCCTGTAATAAGAATGTGACATGTCACTGCATCTGATTTCAACTTTGCTGCTAGATTTTTTTCCTCTGACGGGGGGGGGAAGACCAAAGACTTCTTAAAACAGTATTTTCCATTGCATTTCACCCGGGAGGAAATAAGAGGACAATGAGGGAATTCAAACTCCTTAATATTCCTCGACGGCTTTCCTAACCGTGGCTTTTTGCTTATGGCGCTAAAAAAGATGTATCACAATTAAATTGGCATTATTAATTAAAAGCAAATTCTCACTGTTAATTGAAAGGAGATACGGTTCCCATCAAGGCTTTGGAAAAGATAACCCTGTAGGATTTTAATTAGAATAAAACATGTTTTTAATAACTTTGACCTACAAACGCTGTCTTGTGCATGCCAATATAATAGAGTGAGAGCTGCATATGACAAGGTAGCGTCACGCTTATTCAGGCAACACCGTTTTGAACGCATCGCAGCAGTTCTGTGGTGGGACTGCCCTCGGAGAGAACTACTACAGATATTGGATATTAAAGCTTGCCCTTTAATGATACTGGCTTGTAAAACTGCCCTCTGGGAAATACACACACACACCGCAGCGCATGTTATTGGGGACAGTATCCGGTGTGCGACAGAAACACGCACATCTCATCGCTGCTCCTGGTGCTTCTATCGAGCTGTATTTTGGAACAACACGATTCCAGCCTGGAAACGGTTCGACAGAAATGTCGACCGACAGCCGTTGTAGCCCGCGTCATGTGACACGAGGAAAGACAACCAATCGGTCGCCTCTGGGGAACTCACTGATACTTGGTATGTTTTCGTTTGAGTGCACGCACATCACATGCGTGTTTTACCTGGTGAGGAGGAGGGATGCCACTGTAGGGTCACAGATGCTGTGCAGAGGGTCTTTACAAAGGCACTTTCTGTCTATCCTGTGTTGCAGTAACATGCTAGCTAGTTTAGCTTCATGAGAAGCTGAAATCCTGGCTTACTCAAAAGGTATTGCAACTCGTTAACTTCCGGGTAGAAATGGTCTAATGCATTTATACACAACAGCAAAACATATAACACATGTAAACAACTAACGTTAGGCTTCAAAAACATCGAAACAAAGCATAAGCAAAAAAGACATCTGTGGCGACAGATGTTGCAGAAATTAGCACAAAGTTCACTTGTGCTTTTCCTCACATTTTATAAGGCAATACAACGCCTTGACACTTTTCTATATAGAAGGCAATGTAAACAACTCTGTGCTACTCTCCACAGAAGGTTATCTGAGAAGGACACACACTATATAGTCTTATCCATCCAGGGATTTTTATGTCCATTGTTTCTGTTTCTCAGAAGGCTGCCAGCGACACCCACACACACAACACACACACACACACACTCACACACACACACAGCCCATCGCAGATTGACCCTCCTCTCCAATAACCTCGGAAAATAGATGCAGTTCCTGAAAGACTGCAATCTACCATCTATGATTGGTTTCCGAAAGTATAAAATGCTATTCCTACTCTGGCTGAGAGATCCGACAGCCATTTTTTGGTGCTACGGATTGCATGATCTGAGATGCTCACAAAAACCTTGAAGATATACTGCAGTGTGGTCTGAACCCCATACATTAGTCTGTTCCTAAAATGATACCCATTCGGGACTTTGTTGCGCCCTCCCTCCCTTAGAAGCAGCAAACAACACTCAAAGAACCCCTAGAGGGCGGGGGGGGGCATGAATGGAGGTAATGACGAGGCTGTGTGTGTAAACGAGGCTAATGGAATCAGCACGCGTTTAATATGTAGGAAGCCGAACGCGTGTCATCATCAAACAATGTTCCAAATGAAGCTTTGGGCTGGGGGGCGGAACTTCCTGTCTCCGCCGTTGCGTTTACCTAGTTCCCCGTCTGACAGGTAATGAGTGAAAGCGAAAGTGAAACAGTCTCCGATTGCTTAAGCCTTCGGAGTGCCAGGGGGGGGATTAGTATGTAGAGGCAGTGCCTAGCGTTGTGCCTGGCCCTTGTCACGTCCTCTGAAGTGACCTTCCGTTTCCTCAAGTGCTGTGTTGACTCGTTGAGCAAACAGTGAATTAGCATACATTTACCTAATGCAACGGCCCCACCGAGCCCACCTCCACTGTGAGTATAAACGCTTTGATTTCCCGAGTTCAGAGACGAATGTGTGTCTGGCCTTACGTTATTAATTGATGACAAAGCGATGAAATACACGCTGTCACTAGATTAGTGGTATTTGAGGAATATTTGACGAAGCAGCGGGGATAACGCTCTTGCGTGCGATGCGGTGCTGTGTTCAAACACGTTGATTTTGTGTGCTCTTTCTGGGGTCGTTTTTAGGGGATGACTGGAGTAATTCAGAGCATCTGTTCATTAGCTCACCGGTTATGTTTTGTAATTATTTCTCATCAAGTTCACATTCACTCTGAATCAAAATCAGGCGGTTGTTGTATAAGAACTGGCCGCTGTTCTGTTCTGCGCTGACTTCTAAACCCGATTATCTCAGAACTTTAATGCTTTGAAAACTATTTAGGCTACAGCATTTCTCTTTTGACAATAATTATTGGTAGGCCTAATAATTACCTTTATAACTACTAATAAGAAATGTAGCGCAAGGTATCGCTAGCATAGTTTGATTGTTACCCAGAGCAGGTCTATTTTTTGTAATGTCTAATCTAATGTCTAGCGAGGCTAATTCTGTAGCCTTGAAGAGCAGTCCTGTGGCCGAATTCTGCATTATTTCTAGACGTTGCGAAGCATATGGATTTTTTATCATTTAATTTATTGTAAAGCAGTCCCAAATTCTACCTTTATTTAGTGAAATAAATATTAATCTGTCTGTGTCTCTCTTTTTGTCACAAGTTCCTTGTTTAGGTGCAATCTGCGATGGAAATAGCCTGAGATGTCACATTGCACGTGAATCCGAGAGGATTGCTTTTTGATAGAAAAAAAAGATTCTCTTTAAATTCAGATAAAGTGTTTGGCTGACGAAATGCTGACAGTTTGGTGTCTGGAGTCTATTGGCAGCAGCTATCTTAGTCTTTAAGCTTTTCAGGTGAAATTAACTGACAGTCAAGACAATTAAGCCCTAACTTTTAATCAGAGCTTAATTGTGGACGGACCATAATAAAACTATTCTGTAGGATCTGATCAAACCCTTGTCTGCGATGCTAATTATGAAGCGGTGATGATGCAAGAACTGCTGGCTGCTGTAAAACCTCCGGTAGCGGTAGCAAAGGCGGCCATCTCAAAGCAATAGAGCCCATTACATGTGCGTCCTGCTGGCATTCTTATCAGCTGTGTACTCAGCGATGCCCAGACACTAACATAAATACTCCTACACAGCAGAAACAGAGGCTCATGTTGAACTGCCCTCTACCAAATCCTAATTTCAGCAGATCTCTGTCAGTTTCAATTCCACTCAGGATGGGATCCAAGTAGCAATATAACAATCAATGTTCTGTAGAGAGCTCCTTCAGTGACACGACAAATACTTCCAATCGAGATACATGAGTTTGAAAATTGTGCTTTTTGACACAAATTTTTTGAAAAATACGTTTCCCTGATCACGAACAATAGATTAAAATAACGTGACAGTGTCACATATTTTCGTGAGACCGGGTTGAGTATTAACAATAAACATATAAACACTCGAGGGAAGTCTCTGTGCCTGTTGACCACAGGTTTGGCATGGGAGTCCATATTTTATGATTACGGATATACCAAGGAAACAAGCTTGGCAACAAGCAGTCGGGGCATGTTCCTGACAAAAGGAAAGGCAACAAAGACATCATCCTTCTGTATCATTTAAAGCACTGTTCCGCCACGGCAGACAATAAGTACTAGGCTTCTGTCTTCTCATCACCATCAAGCAGAGATCTTATGTGATACAACGCACCTACACTCTCCACGGTCGTCAGCGGAGACAAGCGCACGTTCGGGTGGCCTTGTTTTGGTCTCCCCTGAGAAGAGAGAGCTGTCAGATAACAACGGATTTGAAGAACGGCGTCTGGCCAAAACCTTTTCTTCGGAGGAAAGGACTTTCAGACTGTTAGTGGAGTCATCTTCGTGTAGCATCTTATCCTAGCCATC
>OLKM01003318.1:0-5000 GCA_900291075.1 Melanogrammus aeglefinus | reverse complement strand
AGTGGGAAACAAAAAAGTGAGAGAGGGCGGTAATGGCTGACCCGCTGATTGAACCTCAACGCAGACACACACACACACACACACACACACACACACACACACACACACACACACACACACACACACACACACACACACACACACACACACACACACACACACACACACACACACACACACACTCACACACACACACCCTCACTGAGAGCATGAAACGTTCACCGCTAGAGTGGACGAAGGGTTGAGGCGACCTGAAGTGTAACCAACTGAACTTGTATAAACTCCCTTTCCTAATTGGCGCCAATTACTTTTCTTAATGGTTTTCTTTACTACGATTCGTTTAACACTTAAAGCCTGACACCATTCTGGGTGTCAACATGGCCAGACCAAATGACCATTAAACACCAGACAGAAATGGTATTGAGAATACGTGACTACTGCTTTAAATACACAGACCCCCCCCCCCCCCCCACCAGAGTGATAATGAAAGTCCTTGTCTGCCTTATTTCTAAAGGTCACTAATGGTCAAAACTATTAGTTATTTATTAAAAATGTAGTAGAGGACACAGACGGCGGCGTAGTCTGAGGTGGTGTCATGGCTGACCGTGGGGCTGACACACACGCACGCGCACACACCGACTCGCACACACGACGCAAACACACACACAGACTTATCGAAAGGCTCGCGCATACACACGTACACAAACGTGCATAGACAGACTCACACAGACTCACACGCAAATACACGCATGCCACACACACAAACCCAGGCTCATCGAAAGACTCACACACGCACACACACACACACACGCACACACACACACACACATACACACATACACACACACGCATAGACAGACTCACACACACACACACGCACACACATTTTAATTGTGGTGGATATTTCGTAGCTGCACCGGATCACATTACATAAGTGGCTTTGGCTCCAGGTTTTCGTCTTCTTTCGCCTCCCCCCCCCCCCTGCCCCTCTACAACTTTGGTGTCTCGCTGCTGGCGTATTCTATTATACACTCCTCATTTCCCTCGCTGTCCTTCAAACTGCGCTGAATGTCAGCCGCTCGGGGCAGACGAGGCCGGTATCAATTATGAGTCGGGCAAGCGAGAGCGAAGCAGCCGCTGATATGATCTGCAGGGCGTTGGGAAAGTGTGTGTGTGTGTGTGTGTGTGTGTGTGTGTGTGTGTGTGTGTGTGTGTGTGTGTGTGTGTGTGTGTGTGTGTGTGTGTGTGTGTGTGTGTGTGTGTGTGTGTGGGGCCATGAAGATGAGCTGTTGACAAGAGACGAGGCAGAGCACACAGCCTCTTAGAGAGAGAGAGAGAGAGAGAGAGATATGGCGAGGAAAATAGAGAGAGAGGGAGAGAGAGAGCATGTTCTATATTAATTTCGATGTTTGGGTTTTGCGGTGAACATATGCGTATCCGATAATCAAACGCTGTTGCTACTGTTTTAAAAAAAATACATGTTTCTTTTTTATTGTAATTTTCTAAACAAATCATTTACCGTTGAGTGGATACTGTGAAGATAATTGAACAAACCGAATAGTGAGAAAGCGTGACTGAGTGTGGATTATTAGAGGGGACAACATGAATTGGGGGGCCTTTTGAATAGTGTAACTGCTGTGAGGCATTTGGGAAGGGAGCTGTTAACATTGTTTTATTTGCATAGTAATGCGGCGCAATTAAGTGAGTCAATGAACAGAGCTGTAACAGGGCCGTCTGCGTTTTGTATTGGCTGATGAGTGTTGCTACAACGTGCATATAGAATGTAATACAAATAATAAAATACATAGATTCTCATAGATATATAGACTCTTCTTATTTCGGTTAGCTTTATAAAAGGGCAGTGATGGATGGCACCCCCAGGTCCACCTCCTCCGCAGCGAAGGACAGGAGAAAGCGGGTTCCTTCCAGAGCTCCTGAGGCCGTGATGTGCGAGGTGGGCTGTGCCCGTCAGCAGGGGAGCGGTATCTGTCGTGAACCTGTCCGTCACGTCGGACGCGCTGGGGCCCCGCCTCTGAGTCGCCGCGGCTCAATGTCACTCCTGATTCACAGGGAGCACGGGGGGAGGGAAGGGGGGAGGGAGGGAGGGAGGGGGAGACAAAGGGGAAGGGAGAGAGGGAGAGGAGGGGGGAGAGAGGGAGAAAGGGAGGGGGGAGGGGAGAGAGGAAGAGGGATGGAGAAGGGAGGGAGAGAGAGAGAACAACGGGGGGGGAGGGAGAGAGAGGGAGGGAGGGATAAGGGAGGCAAGAGGAAGTGAGGGAGGGAGAGAGAGAGGGCGGGAGGGAGGGAGGGAGGGAGGCAGGGAGGGAGGAGAGGAGGGATAAACTCAAATATGGAGCCTCTCGTGGTAACGGACAGATTGAACACACAGCACATCCGTCCGACTGCAGGATGACTGATGGTTTTATGAGAGGAAAGTATCTATCGGGCCAAACCACACAGCCAGCTCAGGGACCCTATAAATCAGGGCTAAACAGAATCATATTTTATGTTTTGCAGTTCGCTCATAAGCCATCATTCAAAGTAGAAAATCCGTTATCGTCCCCCCCCCCCCTGAAAATGCAAATGTCTCTAACTGCACGCGTTATCTCCATACTCCTTGCCACGATTGTTTATTTTTTTTCATTTGCATTCCATGATGCATCACTTGTTTCGTTACTTCAGTGTGAATAATTGCGCAATTATGCTGAATAAAGGACCAAAAAAAAAATGGGGCAGAGTGAGAACTGCATCGGGGGGAGAGGGGGGGGGGACCAACGAGACGCAGGACGGATCTGGACGTGGTCCCGGGGGGGGGGGGGCTGAGATAAGACCTCGCTGGTGGCAGCCAGCACACCTAGGCCCACTGCTGAGCGGCGACCTATTTGGTGCGTGTTCATCAGGTTTCAGCTGTGAGACCTCGGAGCTGTCAGCGGCGGCGGCGGCGGCGGCGACGTCGAGTGTGTGCTCTTGATCCTGATGCTTCATGATGAGCCCAGTTGAGGCTTGTTTTCTCATTACTGTTCTCTTTACGCTGCAGCCCTTTAGTGTTCGGTGTTTTGGGCTTGAAATTGGATTCCGCAGCGCGGGTTGGGTGTTAAGTGGACGGGGTGCTACAGATTAATATATATTTTGGTGTGCAACTGTGTGTGTGTGTCTGCCTGCGCCTACACATGTGTGCGCCATATGGGCCTCAGGGGTTCTGAGAGACACAGTTGTGGATATAAGTGTGTGTCTGTGTCTGTGTGTGTGTGTGTGTTGGAGCGTGGCAGCCCTCCTCAGCCACAGTCCCTCCCGAGGGGACGGGCTCTCCTCCGCTGTCCTCCTGCTGTTCACCTGGGGGGGTCCGGCCACTAATCGCAGCCCTGATGTTGACCGTGACAATGAAGGGGGGGGGGCTCTACGGGTCAGCAGCCTAGTGTAGCACCATCGTAAGATGTGGAGAGGTCCTTGTGTGTTTATGTGTGCAGATGTTACTGTCTGTGTGTGTGTGCGCACGCAGATGTGCCTCTGAGTCTGCGAGTCTGTGTTGTGTGTTTTTTGTGTTTTCCCCCCCCCCCCCCCCCCCGGTGGCTAATCGTGTGTTTAGGTCGTTGTTTTTCCGCTGTAATGATATTCAGCCGTAGTAGAACGGTCGGTTTGCCCATTTTTAAGATTCAAAACAGGTAGAAACAAATTAAAATGACATGTTAAAATAAGCACGCATGCTTGAACAAGCCAGCGCGCGTTGGCTGGGTGACAGAACACGCCGCCTGCCTGCGACACAACACCGCCCACAAACATGCATATTCAGGCGACATATGCGTTTGTGGGCTCGTGTTCTTTGGATTTGGAATAACAAAGGTCTTAATTAAACTTGCGAAGCGTCTAATATTAATGGCCTGTGTCAATCCCGCGTTCAAACGATTACTCCCTGTCACAGCTGAGTTCAAAAAGATGGCTTTTATTTTGGTCTGTGTGATGATGGGTCTTTGATGTCAACACTGAGCAGACTTCTCTCTCTCTCTTTCTCGCTCTCGCTCTCGCTCTCTGCCTCTCTCTCTCACTCTCTCACTCTCTGCCTCTCTCTGCCTCTCTCTGCCTCTCTCTGCCTCTCTCTCTCGCTCTCTCTCTCTCTCTGCCTCTCTGCCTCCCTCTCTCCCGCTCTCTCTCTCTCTCTCTCTCTCTCTCTCTCTCTCTCTCTCTCTCTCTCTCTCTCTCTCTCTCTCTCTCTCTCTCTCTCTCCTCTCTCTCCTCTCTCTCTCTCTCTCTCTCTCTCTCTCTCTCTCTCTCTCTCTCTCTCTCTCTCATCCGCTCTCTCTCTCTCTCGCCCGTGTGCACTTACTCAATCTCCCTCTCAGATATTGCATTGTGCTTATAATTAAAACATACTGTCAACTAATTCAACTTCCTATAAAGGAATTGATCTCTGTGCAACATTTGTTAAACCTATGCCTAATTTTCATTCGGCTATTGTGTGTGGGTGAATAGAAGCGACAGACAGTTCCCTTGTTTTCTCCATATCAACATCTGTGATTGCCTGTCAGCAACCTAACCTCTTTCTACACTGAAGCATCTGTCCCCTTGCCCGTCTGTCATGCTGGCTGTGTGTGTTTGTGTGCATGTACCTGTGTGTGTCTGTGTTTTGTGTACAGATACGTGTGTGTGTGTGTGTGTGTTTGTGTAAATATTCATGTGTGTGTTTGTGTACATATTCGTGTTTTTGTGTACATGAACTTGTGTGGGTGTGTTTTTGAGTACATATACGTGTGTGTGAGTGTTTGTGTACATGTACAGTATGTGTGTGGGTGTGTTTTTGTGAACATATATACGTGTTGTGGCAACCCGGCACGGTGAGCGAACCACCTCCTCCCAAACAGGACACCATTTTGAAGGGAAAAGCCAAAAAAGGCATGTTTAATCCAGAACAAACATAAAGTCTCTCAAAACACAAATAACGTAAAACCTGGGAGGAATCAACGGTCCCCTCCTTCGTGGGTGGAATCCCGTCACCCACGGAGGAC
>OLKM01003317.1:37500-38771 GCA_900291075.1 Melanogrammus aeglefinus | reverse complement strand
CCTATCCCTGTCTGGTTGTGTCTGGTTGTGTCTGGTTGTGTCTGGTTGTGTCTGGTTGTGTCTGGTTGTGTCTGGTTTGTGTCTGGTTGGTTCTGGTTGTGTCTGGTTGTGTCTGGTTGGTTCTGGTTGTGTCTGGTTGTTGACGGTATTCTCCGGCCGCAGGACGTGGACGAGGAGATCGAGGCGGAGTACAACATCCTTAGGAGTCTGTCCAACCACCCCAACGTGGTCAAGTTCTACGGCATGTTCTACAAGACAGACCCCGTCGCCGGGGGACAGCTCTGGCTGGTTCTGGAGGTGGGCCTGCCTCTCCTTCTGGCTCTGTACTGTCTAACCCCTACCTGCTCCTTAATGACCTGTCTGTACTGTCTAACCCCTACCTGCTCCATCAAGACCTGACTACTGTCTAACCCCTACCTGCTCCTTAATGACCTGTCTGTACTGTCTAACCCCTAGCTGCTCCTCAATGACCTGTCTCTGTACTGTCTAACCCCTACCTACTCCATCAAGACCTGACTGTACTGTCTAACCCCTACTCGCTCCTCAATGACTTCTCTCTGTACTGTCTAACCCCTAGCTGCTCCTCAATGACCTGTCTCTGTACTGTCTAACCCCTAGCTACTCCTTAATGACCTGTCTCTGTACTGTCTAACCCTTAGCTACTCCTTAATGACCTGTCTCTGTACTGTCTAACCCCTACCTGCTGCTTCATCACAGCAGGTAGCTGTGATTCACATCACTGTGAATTGTTTCAAATCTCTGCTAAAAATAAATGGAATCTATTATAATACAATTATAAACAACAAAAATGTGTTTTAGTCTGTTTAAGATGGTCAACATCTCGTATAGTGTTCTCTGAGACCTCTTTAAGGACCTCAGGCTCCTGGTAGGTGTTAAATAAACTCTCCGTGCTAGCACTGCGCCCAAACGCTATATTTTACCGGCGGCCAGAGACACTGCTTGTTTTCGTAGTGCGTGCGAGAGAGGAAATATATTCCCTAAGCAAGTTGCAGTTTGTCACTGCCTCTGGCCCTACCTGCATGAATCTTAACGCTATCGGCCAGGACATGCATCACAGCCCTGCAGAGGAAGCTGTGTGTGTGTGTGTGTGTGTGTGTGTGTGTGTGTGTGTGTGTGTGTGTGTGTGTGTGTGTGTGTGTGTGTGTGTGTGTGTGTGTGTGTGTGTGTGTGGTGGTGGTGTGGTGTTGTGTGTGTGCCTCGTCTGAGGCCCAATTGAGACAGGAAGGAAGCTGTGTGTGTGTGTGTGTGTG
>OLKM01003317.1:25000-32500 GCA_900291075.1 Melanogrammus aeglefinus | reverse complement strand
GTGCGTCCGCGCGTGCGCTCATGCGCGCAACGGTTCACCATCTGCGCCGCTGTGCAATCATCTCCCAGATAGCTGCTGAAGATGATCGTTTGCTTCTGTCTTGTTGATTGCGCGATTAGCATCGGTGATTAGCGGCATTCACGCTGAGACGAAGCTGCCACTCGCTAGCCCACCAGCCACAATGTTATCTGGTCCCCACCGAGGGTGGGGGGACGGGGGCGCCAGGGGGGACGGGGACGGGGACGGGGGGGGCTTGTATCTCAGAGGCCACCGCAGCACTTTAGGCACAATAGACTCCACCAGGAAGGTAAACTGGGTCACAGCTATTACCCAGTATCAAAAGAAACCCCGGCAACTCAGAGAGCGGCCCCAGAGGAACACGCTCACCTCTTCGGCCGGCCGGCTGCGGTTTCTGCCTCCAGTGCGTTTACTGCAATGGGAAAAGCGTTAAATCTGAGAATATCCATGTTTTGTGATGACGAGGTCTGAAAGCGGCCTTCTTCGCCCGCGGGGCCGGGTCGCTGAGGCGGGAGACGTCCAGACCCCCCCTGTCCCGACGTTTTATCGCCGTTGCCATGGGAACAGAGGACACGACGGCGTCCTCTCACCCGCGTATAATCCCTCTTGTCTTTTTAATGACTTTTAATTATTTCAGGCTTTCGTAGATTTGACTGTGGGAGTGGCCCCCGCGTGGCCGGCGTGAATGTCAGTCGTTTTTCAGACGGACGTTATCGGGACTCTCCTCCTAATCACTACAGATATCTGCCCCCCTTCTCCCCCTCCCTCCCCCTCCTCCCCCCCCACACACACACACACACACACACACACACACACACACACACACACACACACACACACACACACACACACACACACACACACACACACACACACACACACACACACACCACTATAGTTGGTGTGGATGTGGCACCTTACTCCTGGCAGGTACCAAAATAAATCACAGCGGGGGTGTTCTGAACCGTGAAATGATTCTGTTAACATGTCATTCAGCACCGCTACATGTTCCTAGTGCAGGCCTTCAGAAACGGTGACATGACAACCTGCTGGATTGGTAAAAATGTTGTTTTTACCATTAAGTGCCTTAATCTGGTCTTTAAGTAACTTTGATTATTTTCCTATTCGAATGAGGCACTACATCCACTAGGTTATTACTGATATTAGATTCAACTATTTAACCTAGCCAAATGAATGTACACCATCACACAGGTACTGTATGATGGATGCAGGACTGTGTTTTGACCCCCAGTGTAGTTGGGGGTCCAAGGCCAGAGGTAAAGAGACTAAGTGAGATACTGAGCACGATTCAGAGACAATATTGTTTCTAATACACGATTCAAAGAAAAACGTAATCCTTTTCCATCACGTGTCCCTTCTCCTTATCGTTTTTCACAGTCCAGGGTGTTCAGAGTCCTTGTGAGAATGAAGTCTACATACATGTATTTGTATAGTTGTGTCGCAATTGTGTTTGTGTCTCAGGAATGAACGTACGAGGGGTCTGGAAGATGACCCTTTCATGAATGGTGTTAGAATCATCGGGAGGTAGAAATGTGTCGAGTGGTTCTTCATGTCTTTGGGGTCCATTTTGTCAGTGTAGTGTGCAGCGTTCCTCTTCGGGACGGCTGGATGTCTCTCTCCCTCTCAAGTCTCTTTCTCTGTCTCTCTCTCTGTGTCTCTCTCTCTCTCCCTCTCAAGTCTCTGTCTCTCTCTCTCTCTCTGTCTCTCTCTTTCGCTCTCTGTCTCTCTCTGTCGCTCTCTCTCGCTTTCACGCACGCACTATCTCTCTCCACTTATCAAGCCCAGATAAGGCAACCTCTCAGGACCATAGTGTTTGATCCGAGGCAGCGTAGCCCTGGTATGACAACAGCGGGAAGGCTAGTTCCACCGCCGCGACCGCCGCCATGAAGGTGACGCCCGTGACAAGGCACCTGTCACACGCTCCGAGCGTGAAAGGGGTGTGTCTCGTCGTCCCTAACGACGGCATGTTGGACGACGGCCTGTCCTCTAAAGGGTGAACGTTTCACAAGCCATTAGCCACGGGGATTAGCCTTGTGAATGATTGCCCTTGGTGGCTATGTATGTAACCTATGTTTGGAACAGACACAGTCGCTCGCTTTATGTATCCACGCGTTTCAAACGGTTCACCGCTGAGGAGACGACACGGTGCTGCGTTTCAGGATGATTAATTGTGCGATGTTCGTCAATTTGTACTAAACAAATAGCTTGTTATTTATCGAAAGGCACCACTATATAACAACAGAGGGACCAGTAGCACAGCCATTGTCCTTAGACATGTTGGGATGTAGTAATAGTTAGGAGGTGTCCCGACTCGGCAGACTCTTTCTTCGGAGTGTCACGCACCGAGGCACTTTAGGACCTTTTTTGTATGGCAGCCCCCCTACCAGTTGTTCTCTGGAACCTCCTTACCAACTCCTCTGATAACAACCGGACCCTCAACAGCAGCTGGAGAGGTGGTCACCTACGGCTTGGTCTGCTGCATGCGGTGAAACCAGCCAAACACGGGCTTGTGTGTTATAGGTTGCAGGTTGTGTGTCACGATGATGGAACTGCTGATGATTGACGTTTTTGCCGCGTGGCGTATGACAGCAGCACGCGGAAAGAGGTTAATGGAGCGCGGGAAAAGGTTAAAGCTGTAAAATCATCAACTGTATAATGAATTATGCAAACGCAAAGACACTAGTGCTCTTGGAGTATTGAATATGCATGGGAAGGTTAATTGCGGGGGCCAATGTTGTCGGAACACCATGACCCCCCCCCCCCACACCCCCACCATCAGTCAAAGCTGTGTGCGTGTGTTTTTGTGTCTGTGTGTGTGTGTGTGTGTGTGTGTGTGTGTGTGTGTGTACACACAATGAGTGTGAAGGTCACATCTAATTGACATGGATCTCCAGTTTCGTTTTTTGTTTTTCCATTAGCCGCATCCTTCAGGATGTGCGTGTGGAGATCCAGAAGTCAGAAGCCGGTCGCAGTAGATGATTGGCTTGTCAAGGACTCGGAGGCTTATCAGAGCTTGCCGATTGGTTGGGATCCAGGGCATTGTTCCGGGGAGGGATTATGCTCACGTTGGTGGTCTGATCCGCCGGGAGACGGCGGGCGCTCGAGGAAGACGTGAAGACGTCCAAACATCCTAGTGTGAGTTCCTTCCACGAGGAGGATGCACTTGTGCACCCAGAAGTCCTGGCAGGTTGAAGTGTAGAATGGCGTTTGTTTAGTAAAAGGTTAAGAAAGACTTTGTATTTAACCGTATTTTCGTGTTACGTTTAAAGCCCAGAGTGGTATGAAGACACTAAGACAGTTGTGGCGAGACGTTTGTTTAATAACTACCTGTGATATTGTTGGATCTTGCACAGAAGTGTGTGTGTGTGTGTGTGTGTGTGTGTGTGTGTGTGTGTGTGTGTGTGTGTGTGTGTGTGTGTGTGTGTGTGTGTGTGTGTGTGTGTGTGTGTGTGTGTGTGTTGGTGTGCGTATGTGCGTGTGCATTAGTTTGATCGTGTGTGCATTGGTGTGTGAATTTGTATTTGTGCAGCTGTGTATGATCATCTCTGTGTGGTTTGTTTGTTAGTGTGTGTGTGTTTGTGCAATTGGTATGCGTGTGTGTGCATTAGCTTGTGTGTATGTGAGTGTGTGTTTATGTGGGTTGGTGAGTGTGTATAAATTTGCGCCTGTGTGTTAGTGTGTGTGTCTGGATTCGCGCCTGTGTTTGGGTGTGGATGGATTTGACGGTGTGTGTGTGTGTGTGTGTGTGTGTGTGTGTGTGTGTGTGTGTGTGTGTGTGTGTGTGTGTGTGTGTGTGTGTGTGTGTGTGTGTGTGTGTGTGTGTGTGTGTGTGTGTGTGTGATGAGGATGAGCTGGTGTTCTCACTGCGATGATGGATGAGTCCACATGTTAAGCAGACGTCTGTTAGCTGAAGTCTTTATTCTGCTTCTCTATATTCCACTTCTGAGAGACTCTCTGAAGGCCTTCCCATTCCTGATCTACTGCCTGCTGATTGGACAGCACAAGCTTGGTCTTGGCTTGAAAAATGATCAATGGTGAAACAACACATACATCATACACATCACTGAATAACAGTAGAATATTAACATTTACATCTAGGGCATTTAGCGCTTTTATCCAAAGCTACTTACGAAACAGAAACAATATATCTGTCGGTACAGAAAGGATGTTCATAGGACCAAGTGCCAAACACTAACAACTGTTAGATTAACCCATTCCCCAGACACAACTAACATAGCTAGGATAAGATGCTACACAACGCTAAGTACTATTATTAAGTGAAAGGATATCCTTCCAAAGACCTTACCAAGCCCTAAACGTCGCACCATGGCTGTTCTTCAACACACAGTCCTGGTGTTGATCTCACTGGGGCCCCATGCGGCTCAGGAGGTAGAGCGGCTTGGCTCCTGTCCGCAAGGTTGTTATTTCGATCCCCGGCTCCTCCTAGCCGAGTGTAGGGGTGTCCCCGAGCGAGACGCCCTCACCCTGACTGCTCCCGACGAGCCCGCCGTCCCTTTGCGTGGTTGATAACGCCGTCGGTGTGTGAATGAGTGCATGAATGAGTGCGTGAATGGCTGAATGTTGGCGGGCCGTGTAGTAGAAGCCCCGACACAGGAGGAGCGACTTGCCTACCTAAACCACTCCACCTCGCAGGTCGCTTACATGAGATATCAGGAAGTTCTCCGCTCCTCTTACCAGAATCTGAGGTATTAGAAGCTTTGCGATCCCCTCCCTCCACCCCCCCCACCCCCCAAATCATAGTAATACCTCAAACGTGCACAATTTTTGTCTTTCTCCCCGGCTTAGCAGCAGCTTTTCAAGCGCGGTTGACACCTCTGCGATTTCCCCTTTTTTCCGCCTCGATCCACTTTGACGTGCGTCTGGCAGTCAGCGTTGCCGCGCCGACCACTATCTCCCGTAAGCCATTTTGTGTTTACAACATGAGCCAGCACTCTCACAAATATGAAAAGAAGGTGGGAAAAAAAAAAGCGAACGCGCACAATGAGCGCACTTGACATTATCACCAGCAGGGTGCCTGCGTATTATTGACTCTGTAATGTAGCCCGGCAGCCTTCAGGCTCGCTGCAAAGGCTTCTGGGAGACAGGCAGCCGCTTTGATCTGCACTTCAGAAAGGACTGCCGCTCTGAATCACATCAACCGACGCAGCACACAACTTAGGCTGGCGGAAAATGGCTGATTTATTTTGTAAACCTGATATGAAGACGTTTAATAGGTTGTCGTTTTTTTTTTGCGAGTGCGTGTGTGTGGTTCCAAACCTTGGATCTTTTTGCAGTGAGACAAATGTTGTACTGGAGATCATATTTAAATGAGTTCATTCTTTTTTTTTTTCCTGTTTTCTTTTTTTTCTATTTGTACAAATGCATTCCCTACGTAGTAACAAAGACTTGTTCAGAACTGAGTTCCGTCTTTTTATCGCTGTTCAGGAGTTGTTGGCCCCAATGAACGACTCTCTCTGTATGTCTGTCTCTCTGTCTCTCTCCTGCCCCCTTCTCTCTCTCACCCCCCTGTGTGTGTGTCTCTCTCTCTCCCTGTCTGTCTGTCTGTCTGTCTGTCTGTCTGTCTGTCTGTCTGTCTGTCTGTCTGTCTGTCTGTCTGTCTGTCTGTCTGTCTGTCTTGTCTGGCTGTCTGGCTGTCTGTCTGTCTGGCTGGCTGTCTGTTTGTTTGTCTGGCTGGCTGGCTGTCTGTCTCTCCTTGTGTGTGTGTTTCTCTCTCTCTCTCTCTCTCTCTCTTCTCTCTCTCTCTCTCCCTCTGTCTTCTCTCTCTCTCTTTCTCTCTCTCTTTCTGTTTCTCTCTCTCTCTGTTTCTCTCTCTCTCTCTGTCTCTGTCTCTGTCGCTCTCTCTCTGTCTCTCTGGCTCTCTCTGTCTCTCTCTCTGTCTGTCTGTCTGTCTCTCTCTGTCTCTTCTCTGTCTCTCTGTCTCTCTGTCTTCTTCTCTCTGTCTGTCTCTGTCCTCTCTCTCTGTCTCTCTCTCTCTCTGTCTCTCTCTCTGTCTGTCTGTCCTGTCTGTCTGTCTGTCTGTCTGTCTGTCTGTCTGTCTGTCTGTCTGTCTGTCTGTCTGTCTGTCTCTTGTCTGTCTGTCTGTCTGTCTGTCTGTCTGTCTCTCTGTCTGTCTGTCTGTCTGTCTGTCTCTCTGTCTGTCTGTGTGTCTGGCTGCAGAGTGGCAGCCTTGGTGCTTCTCGATGTCCGCCCGCAGTAAAAAGCCCTTTAAAAACAGAAAGGTGTTAGCATCATTATCGATGGCCTCCATAAATGCCGCTGACAGAGCTACAAGCGGATCCCATAACTTTTGGCCCCCAATGGCACACGCTAGCTGCCCGACAGCCAGGAGACGGGGCCACGTTACCATTTGTCACTTGGCCCTCCAACTGCCATAAGAGCTGGCGCCGGCCCAGCGCGCCCCCCCCCCCCGACCCGTCACACCCCTCACCCCCCCACCCCACCCCCACCCCCGACCCTACCGTCACCCAAACCCTCCCTGGAGTCTGACGGCATGACTCCCCTGGCTGCGGCCATTCATCAGCCCCCTCACTATCACTTAGAGAGGAACGTTCTGGAAGCCTCCGGGGCCCCGCGCCGACACGATCGTTAGGTCAGCGGCATCGAGGGAGGCCGGTTGTTTCACCGTTTCTTTTGACAAACTGGTTTAATTTTGTGTGTGTGTGTGTGTGTGTCTGTGTGTGTGTGTGTGTGTGTGTGTGTGTGTGTGTGTGTGTGTGTGTGTGTGTGTGTGTGTGTGTGTGTGTGTGTGTGTGTGTGTGTGTGTGTGTGTGTGTGTTTGATTCTTCAGAAACCCATCGCCCACGTTGCGTCAGCCCTCCCAGTGGTGCCGGAGTTTCAGCCACTTCATCGGACAGTGAGTAGGACACCAAACGCGTCTCTAACTCAGCGTGACATAATGCAGCCATACTGCTCTGCACCTCCCTGAAGCCCTCCCTCTCCTGAGGACCGCAGCCTTCTGACGCCAGCCTTTGGTCCTGATAGAGGTCAGGTTAGGGGTACGCCAACCACCAGTCACACCTACAGGGCTGAACCCCCTTTAGGTTCACAAGAAAGGACATTTCGATTAAGGGGTCACTCCTTACTGTCCAGCAAACCCTCACGATGACTCTTGTTTTTAAAGTATTTCGGCAAGTGATTGTTTAATTCTATAACTCGATGACAAATATAATTATATCATCATTTTTTTCCCTTAATTATGCACTATTTGCGTTTGACACGTTGCTGGAGTTAGAAACATTACTATACTATTTGTTTATCTTATTTTCGCAAGTCGCTCTAAAATATAGGGTTTGGGTTATCATATCAGTAATTCCTCGGTTTGTTTTGAGCGCTCGCTTTGGGTGTGAGGTGGGGGGGGGGTTGCGCGTACCCATCGAGGAGTGGGGGGGGGGTTGGGGGGTGGGGGGGGTGTGGGGGGCTGTAACCGAAGCTGGTATATCA
>OLKM01003317.1:7500-20000 GCA_900291075.1 Melanogrammus aeglefinus | reverse complement strand
GAGAGCTTGTAGGGTGATGGGAGCGTTTCCCCCCTCTCTCTCCTCGCTCCCTCTCTGGCTCCCTAAGTCTCTCGCCCTCTCCAATGGGGGAGACAATGAGTCCAGATAAGAGGGGAGACAAAGGGCGACTTTAAAGATGCTAGCTAGCCGAAGGTAGCGCCGCGCCGCGCCGCCACGGAGCTACGTAGCGCTCAGACCCGAGATGGTTTTCCCCAGATAGGACCTGACTTTGTGTTTCGCTGCGGCACTTTCTGAACTAGAAAAAAGAGCAGAGAACGGATGTGAGCGTTGGTTTGTAACCTGCAGCCCGAGTACTCGGGCTGCAGGTTACAAACCAACGCTCAGATCCGTGATCTGCTCCTTGCGTTGGTCAGGGATTCAGGGCGATAGATGTATATATATTTATACATATAATATATATACGCACCTCGTGTGAATTACGATCACTTCCATTTCAATTGTTGATGGAGAAATGGAGAACTGAGGGGAAGTGGGTGTTTTGAAAGGGTTTGGATTTTTTTTTTTCTTGTGCTTCAAATCCATGAGAATGATCAGGCTAGCATTGGTGACCTCAAAACGGTGTAACACACACACACACACACACACACACACACACACACACACACACACACACACACACACACACACACACACACACACACACACACACACACACACACACACACACACACACACACACACACTATCGAAAAAAAACAATCAGACAACTCCTCCACCTTCCCCTCCTCGTCTTCGTCCTCCTCCATCTCCCTCTCTTCCTTGTCCTCCTCCTTCTTCACTACTACCTCCTACTCCTCCTCTTCCTTCTCCACCACCTCTTCCTCCTTCTCGGCCTCTACCACAAATTTCTCCTCCTCACGTCTTCACCTTCCTCCTTCTCCATCTCCCTCTGGTCCTTGTCCTCCCCCCCTCCTCCTCGTCCTCGTCCTCCCCCCCTCCTCCTCGTCCTCGCCTCCTCCTCCTCCTCCTCCCTCCTCCTCCCCCCTCCTCCTCCTCCTCTATCTCCTCCTCCTCCACCTCCTCCTCGTCCTCCACCTCATCCTCCTCCTCCTCCTCCTCCTCCTCCTCCTCCTCCACCTCCAACATCATCATCTCCACTCATTCCCATTACCCTCTCGTTGAGGGGTTCCCCCAGAGACAGCTGGCTTGCTGTTGACCCCCCCCCCCCCTTGCTCCCCCTCGCTCCCAGGGGAGAGTGACAGGTCAAAAACACATGAAGTGCAATTACAGTGGGTGATAATAGTGGATAGGTCCCTTGGGGAGGGGGGGGGGCATTTCTTTTAAGGGGTGTTTGAACAAAGCCCCCCCCTCTGGGTTACTGAGGGCTAATGTTCATCAGTCAGTGGGGAGCCCTCCTGTGTTAGCGTTGGTGTATGCTAACAGCGTATGCTGACGTTGTATGTTAATGAAATATGCTAACATAATAGTGTATGCTGATAACTGTATGCTAACGTGGCTGCTAAGGGTGCAGGCTAATTGCCTTTGCTACCGCCCGGTGTATGCTAACAGCGCAGGCTAATGTGTGTGCTATGCTAAGAATTCTTGCTAACAACATATTCAAACAACGTATGCTATGGTAAAAATGTATTCTTACAACATATGCTAACAGCGTATGCTATGCTGAACACTTGCGCTAACAACATAGGCTAACAACGTATGCTATGCTGAACACTTGCGCTAACAACATAGGCTAACAACGTATGAACACTTGCGCTAACATCATAGGCTAACAACGTATGCTATGCTGAACACTTGCGCTAACAACGTATGCTAACAACGTATGCCTGGCTTCCTGCAGGCATGAGAGGATCAACACCCGCAAAACGCTGATCATAGAGAGCGCCCCCGACGACGACCTGGTCAACCTGGAGTTCCTGGACGAGGTGGGCGTGTGTGTGTGTGTGTGTGTGTGTGTGTGTGTGTGTGTGTGTGTGTGTGTGTGTGTGTGTGTGTGTGTGTGTGTGTGTGTGTGTGTGTGTGTGTGTGTGTGTGTGTGTGTGTGTGCGTGCGTGCGTGCGTGCGTGCGTGTGTGTGTGTCTCTGTGTGTGTGTGGACCCTGGAGCCATCTACAGGCCTGAGCTCACGCCTGGGCCTTTTGTCCCCCCTCCTCCCTCCTTCCCCCCTCCCTCCTCCCCCCTCTCCTCCCCTCTCTCCTCCCCCCCTGCCTGCAGGACACCATCATCAGCCACCTGCAGCGGAGGTACAACGAGCTGCAGATTTACACCTACGTCGGGGACATCCTCATCGCCATCAACCCCTTCCAGGCCCTCAGCATCTACTCACCCCAGGTACTCCCCCCCCTTACTGGTACACTCCCCCACTTGTACACAACCCCCACCGTCCCCAAGTATCTACTCACTCCAGGTATTCACCTCCACTGGTAAACTCGCCCACTGGCTCTCAGCATTAACTCGTCCCAGGTACTCAACCCCAACGTCCCAAGGTATCTAGTCACCCCAGGTATATATTCACCGCTCCCCTGGTGTGTGTTCTGTGTGTATGTTCCCAGTTCTCCAAGCTGTACCACGGGGTCAAGCGAGTGGACAACCCCCCACACATCTTCGCTGCTGCCGACGCAGCCTACCAGGGCATGGTGACCTTCTGCAAGGACCAGGTACGGAGAGGACCACTTCACACCCCCCGAAACCATCTGGGGGGTGGAGGAACGCTCTGACTCTGCTACTGTCAGAGCCAAAGATGGAGGCATTATAAATACATGAATATGTACTTTCTTTGGGTAACATTCTCTTCTTCGCTTCGATTGTGTTCAAGTGTAAATCAGTGTGATGTCTGAATCCTCGTCTGAACGGTCTCGCGACGCCCTTGTGTGTAAAGAGGTGTGGTGCGCTTTGTTTTAGTGTATCATCATCAGTGGGGAGAGTGGAGCCGGGAAGACGGAGAGCGCTCACTTAATCGTTCAGCACCTCACCTTCCTGGGGAAGGTAAGGACCCAGCCTTCCACTGGTTAATGTGGACAAATGTTATTTTATACACGCAAGTTTGTACGTGCTGTTGACCGTTATGTGTCTTTGAGTTATCTATTCATCTGAAGAGATAGGAGAGTACTTTATCTATCATTGTAGGGGATACCTTTGTCTCAGCCGTCGTATTAAATGACACAATCATCAAATAATATAACATAAATATTATATTGACGTAAAATATAAAATACTAATTACAAAAAATAAGTACATACTTGGTATATATAAAATGCAAGATTTTAAAGGTACGAGGTTACAGTCACAGTTCAAAATGATAGCATACAATACAAAACATCATAAAAGTGTGTAGTAAAAGCGTGCGAGCCCAACGGCATGTGCACCACGGACCTCTGACCCCCATCCCGGTACCCTTAGGCCAACAACCGGACCCTCCGGGAGAAGATCCTCCAGGTGAACCCCCTGGTGGAGGCCTTCGGGAACGCCTGCACCGCCATCAACGACAACTCCAGCCGCTTCGGGAAGTACCTGGAGATGAAGTTCACGCCCACCGGCGCCGTCATGGGCGCCAAGATCTCCGAGTACCTCCTGGAGAAGTCCCGGGTCATCAAGCAGGCCACGTATGTCTCACTGGGGGGGGGGGGGGGTATCACAGGGTACCTCACCATACGATACGCGATAGGTGTCCCGCGATACTGATAATATCACGACACAGCGATTCTGCCATCATCAATATATTGTTAGACAATCCTGTAACTTCATGATACATGTCTGACGATGAGTAGAAAATCACTGTGGAAAGTGCGGGATTTCGGTCTGTATTCACGGTCCAAACTGAGTTTTTCCGGGACTTATCTTTGGTTCGTTAACCTCTGTTCAAGTTTCCTTCATTCATGTGTTGAGCGCCACCTTGAGGTGCAGGGAAATCTGTTTAGAGAGCCTTATTTTATTAATGAACATATCGATATTTGGGGCGACATTTTCTTGTCTGACTCTTCAAGAATAAAGCATAAAAATGCAAAAGAAATTTCCCCCCCAAAAAAATATAATTATATATTCCTTAAATATAAAAATATTATATTGATATTTTCCAACAGATTGATTGATTGGAATAAGGACAAAGATATATCGCCGTATCTATATTTTGGTCCCCCCCCAGTCGTCACTCACCCCGTCACTCACCCCGTCACTCACCCCGTCAGGTGACTGATGGTCTCTGCGTGTGCTTGTGTTGTTTTCTCTCAAACAGCGGGGAGAAGAATTTCCACATCTTCTATTACTTCTACGCGGGCCTGTACCACCAAGACAAACTGAAGAACTACCGGTTACCGGACAAGACGCCTCCCAGGTACGTACGTGGTGTCTCTACTCCGCTCCTTCATCAAGCCGCTCCGACCGGCCGTCGTTCCCGGGAACTGAGATCTGTCACCCAGCGCTCCGCTCTGTCCCTGCAGATACATTAACAGTCAGCACTGCAAGGTGATGCACGACATCGTGACCAGCAAACTGTACAAGGAGCAGTTCGACGAGATCCAGGACTGCTTCCGAATCATCGGCTTCACCGAGGAGGTGAGGTGGTTATGTTTGAGTGTTCTTTACTTCATTTATTTAAGAATCAGTTTTGGAAATGTATCTCCCCTAAAATGAAAACATGTTTAAAAATGATAAATATAGACAAATGTCGCTCAGAACACTAGTCATATTTTGGCCAAATTCTGATACCTAGCTTAACTCTACTCTCCTAGCGCTGTTGATTCGCTGTACCTCATTGGCTGTATCCTAAACCAATCAGAGTGCTTTTCACATTCCATAATCACTATAGATAGCTAAATAGCTTTATTGTCGTCATTGCACATGTTACAGAGCAACGAATCTATCTGTCTTAATCTATAGTCATCTATTTGACATGGGCATTTTTGACGCTAAATACAAGATAAATGCAGCCTCATTATGCTACGAGGGTCATGATATAGAACAATTAACTTATTTCTGTTTTATTTGATACCAATAAACCCTTTTTATAAGAGATGGAGTTAAAGCTCATCTAAACACACTCTTCTACATTTCTCCCTATCGTCATTTCTGGTCTTCCTAGGAGGTCACCTCTGTGTACAGAATCCTGTCCGCCATTTTGATCACCGGGAACATTGAATTTGCCGCCATCACCTCCCAGCACCAGACGGACAAGAGCGAGGTTCCCAACTCGGAGGCCCTTGAGAACGGTGAGCTACGGAGGCCCAGTAGGGACTAAACACCTCTTAGACCGGTCTTATAGTACCCAGTCCGAAGGGCAACATGGATTCACTTCCATGTTATACAGTTGTACTAGTCTATGTGTATGTGATGACTGCTTCAATCATTAATTATTCAACTTGACAAGGATTACTTATTTATGTTATCGCGTCTACACACGTTGCTGGACGTGTGTGTGTTCGCTATCACAGTTTGTATAATAGTATAAACCGTTCTAATCGGCCGAGAGTAATGAGGCCAATAGGGGAGTTTTAGACGATCTCCGGTGAAATTCCAAACTGCAATCTGTGTGTCGGCTTAGCCCAGGAGGTAGAGCAGTTGTCGTGTAACCAAAAGGTTGCTAGTTCAATCCCCCGCTCCTCCTTGCTTGATGAGTGTTGATGTGTCCCTGAGCAAGACACTTAACCCTAATTAATAATGTCGCCTTGCATGGTTGACTCTGCCGTTGGTATTTCAATGTGTGTATTAAACGATGTAAGGCGCATTGGATAAAAGCGTCTGCTAAATGCCCTGAATGTAATCTTGGTACTTCTTCACCAGGTTTCAAGACCTCCTATTGGACCACAACTCAAGAATAATCACTGGTTAAGCAGTGCTTTTATTATCACTGTTTAATATTGTGATTATACTACAGTTACCAACTGTAGTATAATCTAAAGAATAAAGAATAAACTAAAGAATCAAAAGGTAAAGCACTTTCTGTCAGTTGTAACTCGGTTCCCTGGAAATACACGAGATCGGACTAATTCCTGGAAAGCAACCTCCAGCCAGTAGGACAGACCCAGGTCGCCCCCCCCCCTCGGTCGGAACGACCCGTGGTCAAATGTGCTTCTGGAGCTTGAGACTGCTCTCTGACCTCCTTCTCCATCTCCTTCTCCTTCTCCTGTACCTTCTTCTCCATCTCCTCCTCCTCTTCCTCCTTCGTCTCCTCCTCCTCCTCCTCTTCCTCCTCCATCTCCTCCTCCTCCTCCTCTTCCTCCTTCTCCTCCTCCTCTCCTCCTCCTCCTCCTCTTCCTCCTTCGCCTCCTCCTCTTCCTCCTTCGTCTCCTCCTCCTCCTCCTCCTCCTCCTCCTCTTCCTCCTTCGTCTCCTCCTCCTCCTCTCTTCCTCCTCCTCCTCTCCTCCTCCTCCTCCTCTTCCTCCTCTTCCTCCTCGTCCCTCAGCGGCCTCCCTGCTGAGCATCGGCCACGAGGAGCTGCAGGAGGCGCTGACCTCCCACTGCGTGGTGACGCGTGGGGAGACCATCATCCGCACCAACACGGTGGACAAGGCCACGGACGTGAGGGACGCCATGTCCAAGGCGCTGTACGGACGTCTTTTCAGCTGGATCGTCAACCGCATCAACGCCCTGCTGCAGCCCGACATCAACATCTGGTGAGGGCCCGCGCCGGGGCGCGCTCTGTGGCGCTGTCTCTCTTTAGCACTGTCTCTCTCTGCAGCTCTGTCTCTCTTTATCACTCTCTCTCTTTGTGGCTCTGTCTCTCTTTATCACTCTCTCTCTCTCTGTAGCGCTGTCTCTCTATATCACTCTCTCTCTCTGTAGCGCTGTCTCTCTTTATCACTCTCTCTCACTGTGTATCTCAAACTCTAGATTTCTCTCTCTCTCTCTCTCTCTCTCTCTCTCTCTCTCTCTCCGCTCTCGCTCTCTCTGCTCTCTCTCTCTCTGCTCTCTCTCTCTCTCTCTCTATCCGTCTCACTCTCTCTCTAGCTCTCTCTCTCTCTGTCTTTGTCTGTCTCTGTTTCTATTGCTTTCCCCTGTTCTCCCCCCTCTCTCTCTCTCTCTGTGTCTCTCTCTCTCTCTCTCTCTCTCTCTCTCTCTCTCTCTCTCTCTCTCTCTCTCTCTCTCTCTCTCTCTCTCTCTCTCTCTCTCTAGCTCTCTCTCTCTCTCTGTCTTACCCTCTCTCTGTCTTTGTCTGTCTCTGTTTCTATTGCTTTCCCCTGTTCTCTCTCTCTCTCTCTCTCTCTCTCTCTCTCTCTCTCTCTGTCTGATGGAAGGTGACCCTCTCCTAAATGGTGTAGGCTTCGAATCATCTGGAGGTAGAAATGTCTTGAGTGGGTCTTGCACTTTCTCTCTCTCTCTCCCTCTCTGTAGTTGTGGCTTGACCATCAACGATCTCCGTACAAAAGTCTCCGTGACCCTTGTGTGTGTGTGTGTGTGTGTGTGTGTGTGTGTGTGTGTGTGTGTGTGTGTGTGTGTGGTGTGTGTGTGTGTGTGTGTGTGTGTGTGTGTGTGTGTGTGTGTGTGTGTGTGTGTGTGTGTGTGTGTGTGTGTGTGTGTGTTGATGCCCCGGGACGAGGTAAAGAGACAAACTCTGAAGTGTTCCTGAGGTGACGCCTCGGAGTGGAATGCCATCGGACACACAGACAGGCGGGCAGAGACAGAGGGAGAAAAGGGGAAGAAGTGATGAATTTTTGATATGTGGGGGGGGTGCGTACCGTTGCGTGCCGCGAAAATAATGATCAGATGATTAAAAAGACTTCAGAGAGACTGTAGAGAGGTGGTGCATTGATCCGCACGGAAGACCGCGCAGTCAATGTGAGTGAGAGTGTCAGACACGAGACTCTTCACACAGCGTCGGGGGGGCCGTGTCCCGGGCATACCGACAGTTGTTCTTATTGCCACTAATAACCCGGGCGGGGGGGGGGGGGGGGGGGGGGGGCTAAGGTCACCCCTACACACCGGACATGTAACCACCGTGTAATGCGGCTCGCGGAACACGTCTGTGCCGTATCGCACTCCGGGACTGAGTCGACGTTCGCCCTCCTCCTCCTCCTCCCTCCTCCTCCTCCTCCTCCCTCCTCGTCCTCCTCCTCCTCCTCTTCCTCCTCCTCGCCTCCTCCTCCTCCTCCCCGTCCTCCTCCTCCTCTTTCCTCCTCTCTCCTCCTCCTCTCCTCCTCCTCCTCCTCCTCCTCCTCCTCCTCGCTGCGGAGGACTTTATGTTAAGCAGAAGAAACAGAAAGAGAGATATGGAGATTAGTGGTGTTCAGAGGCCCTGATGTTTTTTTATCTCCTCCTTAAGATGAGGCCGGCGCCGTGCGTAGCCGTGGCGACGGCGCTGTATTTGGGTTGAATAACTTTGGATCATCATAAAAATGTTGATCTATTCATGCGGTCGCCAGGGGGATTTGAGCGCGCACTGTGTTGCGTGGAAGAATAAGTTTGTGTTGTTTGTCCCCCTTTCGTCCCCGTTCCCGTTTCCCTCCCCCCCCACCCCGTCTTTGAAGTGCTGCGGAGAGCGGAATGAACGTGGGGATCCTGGACATCTTCGGCTTCGAGAACTTCAAGAGGAACTCCTTCGAGCAGCTGTGCATCAACATCGCTAACGAGCAGATCCAGTTCTACTTTAATCAGCACATCTTCGCTCTGGAACAGGTGAAGGGGAGCCTCTTTGTTTTTAAATCTCTGCGGAGGGGGCGCGAGGGGGTTTTGAGGGAGGAAAGTTGGAAAAAAACGAAAAGCTGAATGTTGTGTGACAGAACATTTAATGTTTACTTCTGTGGTGGCCAGATATAGATATTTTTAATATATTTGTATTGCTAGCTGATCGCGCAGGGCAGAGTTGAACCAAAAATGACTTGGATACAATACTGTGTGGGGATTATGTGTTAATAATTGAGTGTCTTATGAATTAATTTATCTGCCTTATTCCAGAGTTCCTTTATTATTTTAGGAATGTAATTAATTTGAAGCCTAGAATAGTTTACGGTCAATGAAAACAAAAAACAGCCATTAAGGTAGACTACTGCTGTTTAGAACACTTTTAACATCCATTTTTATTAAAAACATGTTTTAAAAGAAAGGAGAAAAACTGGAACTGGCAAAGATTTCTTTACACTCAAGAAACCTTGTGCAGTTGTGCTGTTACGGCGGCGCTCCCGTTCCACTGTACTGACGAGCGTGCCTTGTCCCGCTGATGGGCTGAGGCCTTCAGACAGTAGGACCCTCTTCTGTCTCCTGATGCACAGAGACGTCCCCTCCCTCAGCGTGGTGGGCTCTGACTGCGGAGCCACAGAGATCCACTCCCCGTCTCCACGTGTTCATCACAGCTCATTGGTTCATGATGACAGCCGTTTAATTCCATTGGTTCCTATTTAACAGATGAATATATATTGAAGGGGAACTTTTTGATCTGGATTAAGCAGATGCAAAGAGACGTTGATTTGGCTAGCGGGTTATTTGCAAATTGAACTAAATTATGAATTAATTGGTTGACTCAATTTGTTGTTATTTGGGGGAGAGGGCTTTCAGGCCATTCGTCATGAATTCACTGAGAGATTCTGTAAGAACGGCAAACTGTCGCATTCCTCTCCGAGCTGAGGAATGGGGGGGGGGTTGTTTGTTGTGCCACGCGAAAAAAACAAAAACATTCCCGACTCCATCCCAGATCGTATAACGAGGTGGTTCCAGGGAGGCGGAGGTTATATCTGGGGTACGTCTCCCCCCCCCCCCTTGCTGTAGATGGAGTACCAGAGTGAGGGCGTAGACGCCAGCCTGGTGGAGTACGAAGACAACCGGCCCATCCTGGACATGTTCCTCCAGAAGCCCATGGGCCTGCTGTCCCTGCTGGACGAGGAGAGCCGCTTCCCCCAGGCCACCGACCAGACCCTCGTGGGTAAGACCCCCAATAGACCCCCCCCCAGGCCACCGACCAGACCCTCGTGGGTAAGACCCCCCATCAGACCTTCCGTCAGACCACAGACCAGACCCTGGTAGGATAGACCCTCACCAGACCAGACCCTCGTGGGTAAGACCCCCCGTCAGACCACAGACCAGACCCTCGTGGGTAAGACCCTCAATAGACCCCCCCACCAGGCCAAGGACCAGACCCTGGTAGGAAAGATCCCGGTAGGATAGACCCCCACCCGACCAGACCCTCGTGGGTAAGACCCTCCATCAGACCCCCCCGTCAGACCACAGACCAAACCCTCGTGGGTAAGACCCAAAATAGACCCTACACCAGGTCACGGACCAGACCCGCGTAGGTTAGAACCCATACCGGACCCCCCACCAGGCCAAAGATCAGACCATAGATGCTGGGTTATGCAGCAGTTTTGCAATGTTAATAAGAAAGATAATACTTGATTACCTGCAGGGGGGGGAAATTCAGGAAGCTCAGCCATTTTACACACATTTGGGTGTTTTACACCACTGCTTATGCAGCAATGTGGAAATGAGTGGAAGATGATTGTGAGAAGGCCACAGCATTTTGTGTTTCCATATCTCAACGTTACATTTTATATTTTTCCTGGAAAATTTTCAGCATTTCATGAAGGCTTTAATATCTACCCTTTTATAGCTGTCTTTGTGTATTTTCTTCTGCAGATAAATTTGAGGACAACTTGCGCTACAAGTATTTCTGGAGGCCAAAACGTGTGGAGCTGTGCTTTGGAATTCAGCATTATGCAGGGAAGGTAATGAACACGCTTTTATATGCTAATATTTCAGCTCTAAGAAGAAGAGGTTTTCCTAAAGAATAGGTCATTTTCCAAACTTCCCAACATCCTTCATCGTTCTGAAGTGGGTCTTAGGACATCAGCTCCATCCTGGTTCTATGTCGCTAGGTGTTGTACAGAATCATCTTCATCCTGGTTCTATGTCGCTAGGTGTTGTACAGAATCATCTTCATCCTGGTTCTGTGTCGCTAGGTGTTGTACAGAATCATCTTCATCCTGGTTCTGTGTCGCTAGGTGTTCTACAGAATCATCTTCATCCTGGTTCTATGTCGCTAGGTGTTGTACAGAATCATCTTCATCCTGGTTCTGTGTCGCTAGGTGTTGTACAGTGTCAACGGCTTCTTGGAGAAGAACCGAGACACGCTGCCTGCGGACATCGTCCTGGTGCTGCGAACCTCGGAGAACAAGCTCCTCCAGCAGCTCTTCTCCAGCCCGCTCACCAAGACAGGTAGGAGACCACAGCAACATCTCGCCTCCATCCCCTCTCTCCATCTCTATCAGCTCTTATCATCTCTCTACCTCCATCCAACTGCATCTCTAATGATCTCTATCTCCATTCATCTCTAGCCATCTCTAATCATCTCTATAACCTCCATTTCCATCCTTCTCCATCCTCCTGTATCCATCCCCCCACCTCCATCGAACTCCACCCGTGAGTGGTGTCATCATCTCTGGTTCTCCATTCATCTCCATCGCTCAGCCAAACTTTTCCTAACCCTGCTCTCCTCCACTTTCCTCCCACCATCGCTGACTCAATACCCCCCCGCTCCCCCCCTCCTCGTGCGCTGTATTGTTTGCGTGTCGTCGGTTGGTATCTCCCGGCGGTTAAAGCCTCCAGCAGACATCCAGGTAGCGAGTGGGCTCGCGTTAATCAGACCTCCTCCTCCAGGTCTCCTCCTGGCTCTCCTCCTCCCGACTCCGAGCCTGTCTCTCCGCCGCCACCGCCGCCGCGTGGGGATAAATCTGCTCCCCCCCACCCCCCCCACCCCCACAACGTTATCTCCCGAGAGGCTAAGCGCTCGCTCTGTTTTTATTTTCCCGCTAAGCCGTTCCCCTTGGTTCCCCCTCCGCCGCGCACCGCTAGCTCGAGACCGCGGCGGTGCAGTGGGATATTATATTTTCGGGGCGATAAGGGTTTCTAAATACCCCCCGCAGAGTTGGGGCGGGGGCGGGATGAAGAAAGTGTATTTAGAAAACACAATAGGCCGTTTTCCCGCTCCTTTTCAGAGCGCTAAGTGACGGCGGCGGTAATGTGTTCGTCATTAGCCGCGGATGAGGACGCCTGGTCACTGGACTTAGTTGCGCGAAAGCTAATGGGGAAGCTAAGACCGTCAGATTCACTCACTTCCTGTTTCATTATTTTCCTATCTAAGCAGCATTGTGTGATTCGCTCCCCTTTATTTTCGAGGAGACTGTTAATGCCTGCGTTCCGTTATGGTGGAATTAGAGGACCAGAGAATCACACAATGGACACCTTAGTGCGGGGAGAGAGAGAGAGATATCTTACGGTGCTTATTATAAACTTGGATCCGAGGGAATGCACACAAGGTCTTTATCTGCCCCTCGCTACACAACCCAGGCCCCAGAACTAAATAAACGCTAATTTTTAAGGAAAACTTTACCGTTGTACTCGGAGGTGCTGAGAAGCGACAAAGATGTTCTGCGCTGCCCTTTTGTCATCCATTTGTTCCACTTCTCTTTGGCGAGAACCCACATTGAGGTTAGAGACCTTTTAATCATCGGCTCAAAATGGTGTGTCTTGGAAGTTGGGTCAGGGTTAATTAGCCAATTAGCCATATTATGTTATTTTACTGAATTTTTTAATTCAATATGT
>OLKM01003317.1:0-2500 GCA_900291075.1 Melanogrammus aeglefinus | reverse complement strand
TCTCTTCCTCCTACTCTCTCTCTCTCTCTCTCCCTCTTACTCTCTCTCTCTCTCTCTCTCTCCCTCTTACTCTCTCTCTCTCTCTCTCTCTCCCTCTTACTCTCTCTCTCTCTCTCTTTCTCTCTCTCTCTCTTTCTCTCTCTTTCTCCTACTCTCTGTCTCTCTATCTCTTACTCTATCTCCCTCTCTTTCATTCTCTCTCTTTTTATCCTATTCTCTGTCTCTTTTTCTCTTACTTTCTGTCATCTGTCTATCTGTCTGTCTTTCTTTCTTTCATATATCTATCTGTCGGTCTGTGTCTGTCTGTCTGTCTGTCATCTGTCTGTCTGTCTGTCTGTTCTGTCTGTCTGGGTCTGTCTGTGTTCTGTCTGGTCTGTTCTTGTCGGTCGTCTCGTGCTTTCTGTCCTGATCGGGTCTGTCTGTCTGCCACATGTCATCTGCGTTCTGTGTTGTGTTCCCCTAACCATCACCTGTGGGTTGCGAGGCCGGGCTCAACGTGCAACTTTGTGTTAACTCAACCCTCTGTCTTGAAGAAGCGGCGGGTCGTTAGTGAACAAGGGTTCGAAGACCTACATGAGACTCCCTATTCGCGGCATGGACGTCACAGATCCCAGGTGATCCTGTCTCAGAGGAAGGTGTGTGTGTGGTGTCGTGTTGTGCCCTCGTGTGGATGTGTGTCGTGTGTGTGTGTGTGTGTGTGTGTGTGTCGATGTGGTGTGTGATCTGTTGTGTGTGTGTGCAGGGGGGGGCGGGGATAAGATCCAGGCCTCCTAACCCGGCCTGTACATCAACCCGCTCTGCGGAACTCGTGGGCTCCTGAAGGAGAATGAATTAATACCTAACCGCCAAGGAAGGATAACATGCAGGGAAGCAGCATGAGTGTCCTGTTCACGAGGCTTATAGGTGCCACTGTGCAGTAAGCCCCCCGTATACCCCCCCACCACTCCCCACCCTCCCACTCCCTCCCTCACCCTTCATCTTCGGAGCGGGAGGAGCCCCTTCATCTCTTCCCTGGAGGGGGCCGCGACCATCGCAGCGCCTCGCGGCCGCGCGAGAGGCGGTGAAAGTACAGAAGTGACATTCGGTGGCGCACCGTCCACTCGCGGGCCGGCTAATCCGATCATGACAAATGGTTGTCTCAGAGTGATCGGCGCCTGGGGCCCCTCGCACAGCACTGAAATGGGGAGGGGGCCAAGAGAGGGAGGAGGGAGCGGGAGGGGGGGGGGCGAGAGAGGGGGAGAGAGATGAGAGAGAGAGAGAGAGAGAGGAGAGCAGAGAGAGAGAGAAGAGAGGAGAGAGGGAAGAAGGACGAGAGAGACAAGGATGTGAACGAGAGAGCAGAGAGAGAGAGACCTGAGGGACGAGAGAGAGTGCGAGATGGAGGGAGAGCGGGACCGACGAGAGAGGGAGAGGGAGAGGGAGAGGAGGGGGAGCTGGGAGAGAGGGGGTGAAAGGAGGGGTGAGGGGTGGGGAGGGGGACGAAGGATAGGGGGGGGTTCCGAGAGAGGGAGGCGTGGGGCGACGAGTGGATCGGTCGGCATTCATAGGGGGGGGGGGTGAGAGGAGGAGCGCGAGCGCTTCATTTGCCACAAGACACTCCCAGTCAATCTCTAGCCCGTAACACTTTACTCGGGAATGGGGTTATTGAAAAAGCCCGCCCGTTCCTAGGTCGCACGGTCGCGACGCACGGCGGTGAGTGTGCTTTCGCCTGCTGAGATACCTGGACACACTTTAGCGCCGGAGGCGTCCCCACGAACTTCACCCCTCTGCGCTGCTGTGTGCTGTATGTGTGCGTGTTAGAGGTAGTCGTGTGTGTGTGGGTGTGAGGGTGGTGTGTTGTCCAGGTGCTCGATGTGTGGCTGAATACTGCAGGGTGAGTGGTCTTTATGCGGCGACCTTAGGGTGGACTATCTCCGCCTTTTCAGAGCTAGTGTGGCCAATGTGAGCACAATGCGCCCATGTTATCCTGTTGTTTGCTCGCACTGTTCTCATGGTGGGTGATTGGGGAACAATTGAATTGTTTTGGGGCAAGTTTTCCCGTGTGATGCGGTTATGTCACAGCAAAGTGACATCAACGCATAACCTCCGGCATGTGGCTCAGGAGCTAGAGCGGGTGGGCTTGTCACCGGTGGGTTGCTAGCTTGATCCCCGGCTCCTCCTAGCTGAGTGCCGAGGTGTCCCTGAGCGAGGCACCTCGTCGCCTTCCATGTTTTACATCCTGCTTCATCGATGCGCCATAGATGTGAATACAGAGTGCCACGCGCATGGAACGGTGAATGACTGGGCTCTCCGATTATTCGTAAAGCGCTCTTGAGTGGCCCCGGGCTCGCGTTAGCATAGCGGTCTGCCCTGTATAACTCCAGACATTTTACCGTTTCACTAAAGAGCCAACTGACATTCGGTGTGGAATTCCCAAGGGCAGGTAATCGGGTTGGTCTGTAGACCTCGAGGGCTGAGAGGTCCAACGAACAATGTTGCTCTCGAATAGTTATTTTGTATT
>OLKM01003316.1:16147-38831 GCA_900291075.1 Melanogrammus aeglefinus | reverse complement strand
CGCTGCGGCGCAAGTGTTCAAAAGGCGTGGTCTATGGGTTCTAGGGTGGTCCAGCCTAATTACCGTAGTGTGGTTCTTGGGCCGTCAACGTGGCAGAATCAATCAGAGCGTCTTCTCGCATCCCCTTTAAGAACGATCGGCGCTGTTCCATGGCGGGATTCTATTATGGATGGCGGGTTTTGCCAGGCGCACGCAATTGAAAGGTTCACCACAGAGATACCGATGTGCTTGTCAGGCCAGTCAAGAACGCGACTTGGCTTTTATATACTTGGCTTTATTTTGTGTTGGAATATTTTATGTCCTTGTTTAATTATGTATTGGTTTTGCAAAAATGGGGAAACTCTTGTCGTGTAGATCGAGAGAAGCAAAGTGTATGCGCGAGGTGCACAAGCAATCCGTATGCATCGCATGCGGCATGTATGCATCGCGCCATTAATAGCATCTCAAGAGACGGCCACTGACTTTAAACCAGATTTCTGGTCAGTAGCGCAATGGTTTTCAGAAACGTCAAATACCGTTTGCGCCAAATCACGCCTCCTCCTTTCGCCGAACCGCCCTGCGGGCGCAAGATCATCCCTAATTACCGGCAGTGGCGCTGGTGGCAAAAGAACGCTCTGCGCCAGTCAGATAAAATACGCAACGGACACCATGCGCCAGATAGAGATACTTGCGCCGGGATGCAAATAGGGCCCAGGTCGCCGTCACCCGAGAAGCAGCGAAGTTGCTTCTCTTTGACTGGACGAAACGTATCCAAGCACGGAAAGGATTCTTTCTTTGTTTGGAACATCGCGGGACCCGATGGCCAGAACAAAGTTGACAGTGTGCATCCAAAACAAATACAAAGAATTACCATTTGACAAAACTCAAAACCATATCTCAAACTACAAATGATACGACAGCTCTTTTCTCTCTTACCAACACTCTGACTACAGTGAGAATAGGCGCATTCGAGGAAAGGGGCGGTTTTTGGGAGCCTATCTTAGAATAGGTAGGCCTACAATTTCTTCCGTGGGGGTTTTAAAACATTTGTATTCCTGTGTATTCATTTTTTAAATTGACATTTTCACACAAGTTTTTCAATTAACTTGAAAGTTGCTCTTTAATAACAATGCAGAGACGCTGTCACACCAAATTTGTACCGGGTGCCAAATTTGTACCGGGTTACGTAATCCATTCCAAACCTGCCTAGCAACAGATGATCACGGACGATCGCGTCGAATGAAGGTTCGCGAACTTTCTCGATATCGTTCATGAGCAGGGACAAGGCAACACTTATTTTACAATTAATTTATTAGCGTGCTAATTACATTTATTGCGTACCTAACTTTATATTTGTATTTGGATGAATTGGTTAATCGCATTAGCTATGTTATAACTGAGCTGCTCACTCACAAGCAGTTTCATAAAACATTCACGCTCATGTTGCAAAGACGCCAACTAACTAATACAGATAAACGGTGCTAGATAACACTTGTTTTTACTTTATAATTTGTATTGCATTCTTTAAATTTGTTTAATCTTCAATTTAATATGTAAACTGGGTTTTTAAGGTTGTATCAATAGTCTAGCTAGCTTGTGTTAATTTTCTTTTAGATAATAGATAGATTATAGGTATAGAATAGATAGTATAGTAACTAGATGGGTAGATAGGGTGAGCAGGTATTTACTAACTGGTAAATGTTGTTTTATTATTATTGACGTTATCCCCATAACATTGAAGCTATTACTGTTTAAAGGAAATAGATAAAATCTACATTGATATATTGCAATAAATAAGTTTATTATCATATGCTACTAGGGAAAGTCGCACCATCACTAAATAAATCCTTGATATTAATGGTTTTTTGGGCTAAACTCCTTAAGGTAAAGTTGCAAATGCAAAAAAATCAAGCACAGTAAGGCGCGAAACCTCTCACTCTCTTATTCTAACCAAAGTGGCAGATTATTTGGATCTAAGAATACGGACGTAATGAGGAAGTTGTAGGGTAGAAGAAGCGTTAGAAGAAGCGGTTCCCATTACTTTGAGGCTTTGAATGGGTCAATGTAGGTCAACAGCTAGATAGGACAGAATAACACATGCCCAGGCGCATCGCTTTAGAGACGATAGAAAAAGAGAATACAGTACATTAAGAAAAATAATACAAATTCAAAATATAGATATCAGAAGAGGTTGTTGATCATTTCACAGGAAACCCAAAAGCAAGATATCTTCACCAATCATATGCCTGTGACTTTTGGATTGATGGGCTTCACTCTGGTGCCTCCGTTTTCACTCGCTCAAACCTCTGGCATGACATACAGGTTTTCACCTTGACAACAAGGAGATTAAACACAACAGATTTAATAATATGCTCTAGAGTAGAGGCGATTCATTTTTTGTGTCACAGTAGTTTAATGAACAATTACTTTATATAGGCAATCACTATAAATTATTCTTTTAAATCTTCATTGGTGCCATCAGCGTATACAGTTGAAATATTAGAGCTCATCAAAACACAACTTCAACAAATTGGTCACTGCCCATTCCTGAACATCTTGGTAATTGCCTTCCAGTAGACGTGTTGGTTGATTCTGTCCAGCATCCTCTCGACTCCGCAAGGTGGCCAGCATTGCTTCTCGCTGGTCTACCTACCTATTCTTATCTACCTGAATTAAATTAACACAAGCAGCTAGCATAGACTACGAGAACGTTAAACACTCGGGTTTACTACACTTCCAGGTTATAGCTAACAATACCCGATAAACAATTAATCCAAATACAAAGTATAAAGTTTAGGAACCCTGAATAAGTGTAATTAGGAACGCATAATTATTAAGTGTAATTAGTAAAATAAGTGTTATACTGTCTTGTCGTCGCTCCATGAATGATATCGAGAGTTCGCGACCTCTACGTCTTCGACGCGATCGTCCGCGGATCATCTGTTTGCTAGGCAGCAGTTATGGGAATGAATTACGTACACCGGTACAAATTTGGCGACCGTACACAATTTGGCCTATCTGTGACAACGCGGTTCAGCGGTGTCCACATGGCTAGTTCACGGACAGTTTACTACATTAGCTCTGTGCTTTACGGCCAGTATTCAAAAATTTGGCAGGACAAAATAAGAGCATAATTAAACCCTAATCTACTGAATAGACATCAATCACATTAAGATAAAACAATATATCAGTTATGATTATTTATTAAATATGAAAGCAAAAAAAAGCCTTATCTTCTCCATGGCTCTAACAGATAATGTTCTGGCCCGCCACTTACTGGCTGGAAAAAAAAATTGGTACCTCTTGGCCCCACTATGGCGCCATTTCCACTAGCACGAGCTCGACTCGTACGGCTCGGCTCGGCGCGCTATGTTGCGTGTTTCCACTAGCACGCAGTACTGCAACCGGGTACTTTTGGTATCACCTCACCCTGGTTCCAAGCGGCCGGAAGCGTTACTAAAAGTGACGTCAGCCAGACTGCCTTCCACTGATTGGCCGATGAGTGTCGTCACTGAAGCGTCATAACTGCGGCGACGACCGCCTAGAATGTAAATGAAAAACAAGACGCAGAGGGACAAGACACACTTTTTACCTGCTTTTATGACTTTTTGAAACGAGATGGCGTCAGAAAAAAATCCACTCCTTGGTCGGTGGAGGGTCCAGTCGTTTCCTGACTCTGGGTTTGCCGAAGAACGGATTCAGAGGGGAGCTCGACGCACCACGCGTTGTTTTTGTTTGGTCTTCGGATTTGTACGTTGCTCGGCGCCGTGTGAAATGACGTCACAGCGGTTTCGCGGCAGCTTGTGTTATGCTCGGACCCGCCCACGTCGAGGAGGCCACAGTTGTAATGGAACACAACCCAAACCGAGCCGAAGCCGTGCCGAGCCGCAGCCGTAACGAAGCCGAGCCGTGCTAGTGGAAATGCGCCATTAGTTGCCAACCCCTGCTATAGACTCTAGAGTATCTCTGGTATAAATGCTGGGACGAATTTCGAATTATAAATATGTACAATCATCAATAACCGTTAAGCCCTGTATGGCTATAGCCTTCAGCGACAAGAATACCTTCCGTCGCCACAAGAGTCATAGCTACGGTGTCCGTCCTAATTTGATGTGAAAAAATTTATTTATATTTGAATTGTAAAACCGCATGACAATATATATGAATGATCTTAATTTCTTTTCATTAGCAAGTGACCATGGTATAAGCGGGATAATAACCTTCGAGGTGTCAAAAACATGTTTGATCGATCGTATTTATAGGGAGCGGGTAATAGTAGCAGGTTGGATATTCGCTGGATATTCAGTTTTGCAATTGGTTTCATCCCGCAATCAACACTATTGCACTATAATCAACACAATTGCTATATATTACAGGTGTGGTATGTTGAGGAACCAATATAGGGCAGCGTATGGACAAAAAAAAAATCACACCGAAATTAGTTGTTGCTATCGATATCTGTGCAAGTACAGCCCTGGCTGCAATCTGTTTTAGGGACCGTCCACAAATTACACCCCACAGATTGGTGGCATAGACGTTACCATAGAATTGTTTCAGGAAAGAAATCACCATGAATCAATAAAAACACATTTTCTCATTCTGATTGCTGTAGTACTTGCGGATGGTGGGCTTTTACTTACAATGGGTCATTATTTGTTGACATTTTGCATCATAGCGAATGACGATGCAATTAATGGTTTGAAATATTCACCAAAATGTTTTTTTAGCCATTGAGAAAGTATAAACTGCTTTGCAGGAAGGAAATGTGCACACCGCTTTTGTGTATTTAAAAGTAGAGACACAGCAATAATTATTTTTGTTGAATTTCTATATAGAAAACATGTGTCCAAGACTGAGCTGTTCATTTGTGAATACCCTTCCTGGTGGTCCTAATTTTTTCCAGGATTTTTCATCCGAAACACATTTGAAACTTCTTCTAGGGGACAGTGCCGACCATTCGGATTTTCCTCTGTCTTTCAGAAGACAATGGAGAGGAGACATTGTATTTGGGCTCCTCTTCCAGATTGTTGAAGTCAGTCATTGCCTTGGACGTTTTAACACAGACTCAGAAGAATCTTCTAAACTATGTCACTGACTTCAATCCTGTCTTCTAGGTGTCCATGCTTTTCTGTATCTGAATGACCAAAAAAATCCATCCCGCCCACAAAACTGGATTTCCCTTTCTCTCTACAGGATGTCAATGGTCAAATGGGCATCAGATTGGAGGATGAGCAGGCCAGGACAGAGAGGAAAATTATTGTTGTTTAGGGCTCAGGCAGATCTATTGCGTCCATCCAGATTGTCCAATCAGATATTGCCCTGGATGTTTGACACACTGACTCCAAACCATGCGACCCATGTGTCGCTACCTCTCTTGTTTTCTGCCTTTGGCAGTTGAATCTAGGCCTTTCATATTGTTATGATCACAGACTCTATCTCTGAGTCCCCTTCTATTGTCTTTCCATATCACCCACAACCAGTGTTTTGGGGATTTATTTTCATTTCCAAAGAGTGATGGGCATAACTCTGACCAAACATCTGAACTGTAGGTGGCCCCGTGCAGGTTAACCAGGGAAAATTCACTCATCACAGCCTCCAAGCCGCCTGCTACCTCCCATAAGTCTCTTTGGGATGCAATCTCTTATTTTGTTTTGTCATTTTCTAAATTGAAAGAGTACTGTATTATTAAAGATTATTCATTTATATAATGCCTTTACCCAAAGCAAAGCATTGATCAATTATTTGAAATTCAAAATTCCCAGCAACACTCATTTGACAAGATATATAAAAAAAATGCTTGCTATGACTGGGTTGATTGATTAGTAGTTAAGAAATAATGTTCTTTGCTGGGAATTTTGCTAGAATAATGAAACATAGCGATGACTAGAACCAGAAGAAGACCAACAACCAACGATGTGTCGTGGTGTTCGTGCGCCAAAACCGTCATCAATTAACTAATGTGTGTGCAGAGCCGTTGCACCAAATTCTGGGCCCTATATAAGTGGTTGCAGTGATATTTATGAGTTACTTTCTCGTAATTATGAGATACTATCTCATGATAATGACATACTATCACGTAATTATGCAATACTTTTCTCGTAGTTACAAGATAAGTATCTCTTAATTATGAGATCAAATTAATATTTTTTTCACTCATAGAATGCAATAAGCTTCCCTAAAAAGGTATTAAATTCAACTTGTGAATTTCTGTGTCATCCCTGACCAAGCTTCGACTCAAGTGAGTTCCAATATTAGACACAGATACAATAGTCACATTGAAAGATTAAAAGAGGCACTGATATGACAGTATCCAATAAAAGTTCTTACCTTAGCTATGACCTTCTTTCCCCTCAAATTGAAGTTGCTGTTCAAGGTGAAGTCTTGATAGGGCTCCAAAATGCAGGTTTTTGGTGAGGATTTCAAAAGTTATGATTGAACCTATCTCTAGTTTTCTTCAGAGATTTCAAACACAAAAAACTGCATGTCTATCATGATCCGTTCCAAAGGCAGATGTATTTTAATCTTTCTATTGAAATTCTCATTAATAATTGTTTTGAATCATTATATTTGGTGAATATTTGAAACGTAATTGCATCCTCATTCGCTATAATGCAAAATGTCAAAAAATAATTACCCGTAGTAAGTAAAAGTCCACCACTGGCAAGTACTACAGCAATCAGAATGAGAAAATGTAGTTTTATTGATTTCTGGTGAATATTTTAAACTATTAATTGCATCGTGTTTCACTATTATGCAAAATATTAACAAATAACGAACCGTAGTAAGTAAAAGCCCACCATTGGCAAGTACAGCAATCAGAATGAGAAAATATGTTTCAAGGGATTTGTGGTGATTTCTTTCCTGAAACAATTCCATGGTAACGTCTGCCACCAGTCTGTGGGGTGTAATTTCTAGACGGTCCCTAAAACAGATAGCAGCTAGGACGTTAATTTAACAGCTTTTCTCCCACAGATATCAATAGGAGCAACATGTCGCTGTGATTTTGGTTGATACAATGTCCTATGTTGTCCTCAACATGCTACAGCCTTGATGAAGTGTAATTGTGTTGATTAAGCCGATTGCGGAGCAAATGAAAACCGAATATCCAGCGAATATCGAACCTGCAGCTGACTTTTACCCGCTTTTATAGCGGACTACTTTTTGAGGGAGATGAACTCAAACAGTATACATTTAATAAGCATGCAATATGAATAAGAAAAAGCATAACTATAAAAGTATTTGAATTATTTTATTATGTTGGCGAGCAAGAAGTAGAATAAATGGGATAATCAGTCTTATTAAAAGGGTTTGTGCAACCAACCGCACAACAACACATGACTGCGGCTCTTGTCGCTCTCCTCTCTTTCTGCCAACGACATGCGTGTAGAGCGGGGACAGACGTAGAGTGACGTAGACTGATAATTCCCTTACGGTCAGAAAATTAAATAAAATCGGCAAAACCATGAAAACAAACGTGTTTGGAGTACGCTTACACCCCAGCAAGCAAGCAAGCTAGAAACATACGCAACAAAACAGTCGAGCAAACACACTTTTACAGAGATTATCAACATCAAGAAACCACAATACAAAGAGGACAAAGTTCACCCAAGGGTACTTACAATTTGAAGAGCAACACGGCAAGACGGCATCCGATTTGCAGTCCTTTTCTTTCAGTTCACGCTATTCCTGAGAAGCTCGCCCAACATTTTCTCGTGTCTGGCCCCCTGTCGGTCGGTCTCCCTTTTCTCTCACCGACATTGGGTTTCTCTGTCTCTTTTTAGTTGGCTGATCCATGATGAATGTAACAATCCCTTCGCTACTTGTGTTTATATCGAGCCGGTGTTACACCGAATTCTGCGACCCACCGAAATGTGTTACCCCAGGTCGTGAATTTGACGGACCGCTGTCATGGATTGTGATGTGACCCATCGTTGATTGCGACCTGCTGCTTGTGGAGTCTGTGATGATCGCAGACATAATTGCTTACACATACAGATATGAGGACGACAAATGACCTGAAGACATTTGGTTGGGGTTTGACTACTTTTCCCGCATTTATAGTGGGGTCGCAGAATTCGAAGGACCGCTGTCATTTATTGTGACCCATTGTGGATTGCGACCTGCTGCTTGTGGAGTCTGTGATGATCGCAGACATGTATAGGCCTAATTGTGGCATTAGTTCATATTTATTTCATAAACAGCAGTAAAAAAATATATGGTAACGGTGGGCATAAAAATAAAAACGGTGGGCATTATAACAAAAACATAAATAGGCCTAAATAATTTATTAAGCACACCGTATGTGCTTGGCATTCATTAGCATTTCACAGACCCATGGTATGAATAGGGCGCTTGCTTCTTTCCCCATAAAATACTAGTCAGTAAAAGACGCTATCAAGAAAGAAAGTATTGCCCGGTGTCACAAAACGCAGGTACCCATTCCGAGTGATCGATGACGATACGCTTTAAGCTCGTGCATATTCCGCACGAGACTTCATGCTGTCTAGTATCGGCATTTGCAGAGTGCAACAGCGCCCCCTGACACGGTGTGCAGATCGTGTCACGTTCGGGCCTGTACGTTAAAGCCATCGCTCGAGTCCGAACTCAGAGTGTGCGGCTCTCCGCAGAACTGCATATAGCTATTCTTCCGCAGTGCGCTAGGATCGAACACCACCAACCTAAAGTTAAGAACCATCACATGCTCTAACTGTAGTGTAAGTAATAAGCAGTGAGTACTATTACTCTCAACTTGTCTTGTTAGAGCAACAACATTCACCAGCAGACTCCTGGTACAACACTGCTTGTTGTTAATTTTAAGAACTGCAACATACGTTAGTCCAACATTGCGGTTTTACCCTGTTTGCAGAGGCAGAGCCAGACTTTGTGTACATCCGGGGCTTAGCCCAGAGGAGGGTCTGGGGGTCCTCCCCCAGAAAAAAATATATTTCTAAAATGCGTTTTCCTGCATTCTAGTCCATTTTAGGGTGACCTGCTGACATCGGCAAATCCTAATTCTCTTCTAATTTATAGCCTACATTTTCAGTCGCAGGGCCTGCTCAAGACTACTATTTAATGGAAAGAAACAATAACCACAATAACTATTGACTTCTAGAGATTTTTATGTAAACTACAAAAAAAATTTGAGAGTTATAATTGAGACTAACTTTCAGTAGATTCAAAGTGCGTTGTCATGTTAAATGCCATTTTTTTTTTTTATTTAAAAAAAAGGAAGAGACTGAAAGGTTTCTCCTATAAGGCAACTCTATTTAATGGAAAGAAAACATATTACAAATGCAAAATATTATGAAACAAGATTGACAAGATCATTAGGCCTACTCACTGACTGAAATATCAGTGCATTATCATTATCATTTTAATTTTATTTTAATTAAAAATAATAATGATAATGCACTGAAGTATTATACATATGCACACAAATAAGTACTACATTGTTTTAGGGTTTGTCCGCATCTATCACTCTGGTGGAACTCATTTAAGAAGGGGTCAAAGTTCAATAAACGTGGATATGGACGCAAGCTGAAAGTAAACAAGTGGCACCAGCTGCACATCGGTAACATCGTTAACATGTTGCCTGCTGGTCAAACAGCGAATGCAGCAACGCGATATCTGTGCATTTCTTGTCTAAATCGTTAATAAAGTTTGATACGTCAGACATGGATATTTTTTACCTATATTCAGTGGACCTCAACATTTAATTTAAGGTAACATTTGGTAACACACAACACTGTACAATATTGGCTGAGACAGAAAAGCAATCAGATTGCGATTCAGAAAACGGATTTCTGACATTTTAAACATGGTGGTAATCTATTTTGTGTGAAAGGAGTAATTATCATAGCAGCCTAGCTAGACGATGCAGGCTATTAGCACTAGCACCAGCACTACTGCTCCCGGCCAGCGCGCATCAAGGTAATTTCACTGACCTGAAATTACCTTGACGCGCACATAGTTTGTGATAACATGCTTTCCTCCGAATCTAGATCAAAACGGAAGCATATTTGACTCGTTATCCACTTTTTCTGCTCTTTCCTTTCATCTCCCAGGAGAGGAGAACTGGCTGATCACTGCCACTGGTGTGACGGACTGCTACTACAACGTCACGGACCTGCCAGCAGGGGGCACCTTCAGGTTCCGGGTGGCCTGTGTGAACAAGGCGGGCCAGGGGTCTTACAGCAACTGCTCCCCTAAAGTCAGCCTCGACCAAACAGGTAACTGATCAAATCCTTAACATATGTTTGTGTTGTCGCTGTTTAAGTTGATCTAAGATGGGCCTGTCAGAGCTAGACGGGCCCATCCGGTCGCCGACGAGGATCTCCCCACCACCCAAACCAACACAGTGTCCTCTTCTTTTTCACAGGTGGAGGAGCAGCACCGGCCAAAATGGCCGTCATCAAGACACTTCCTGTCTCCCCGGCGTCAGACCCCCCTTTCCCGACCAAGACTGACACCACTGCTAAGACCCCTCCCGTCCTCTCCTCCCCTTCCTCAGCCACCACCACCTCCGTCCCCAACCAGGGAGCCTCGCCGCCTCGGCCCTCGCCCGCCCCCACCACACCGCCCTCGGCCGAGCCTCTAGCACCACCGCTGCACACCACCAAGCTGGCCCCGCCCTTCGTCCTCCCCAAGCCCCAGAGCCCTATCAACGTGGTCCCCCCCATGACCCTGACTCCGTCCCCGCTGCTCACACCCCTGCCCCCCCCTGTCCCACTCAAGCCCCCCGCCGCCGTCCCCAGCTACGTCCCTGTTATCGTCACCTCCGCCTCCCGCGGGGTCACCCCCACCCCCGGCCCCGCCCTCTTCTCCGCCCAGGTGCTGCAGGTGTCCAGCCTGAGCCCCATCATTGGGGTGGCCGGCCCCCCCACCAGAGAGGCCCCTGGCCACTCCACCCCCTCCTCCACCTCCTCCCCCCTGGGCCCGGCCGCGGCCCAGAAGCCCTACACCTTCCTCGATGAGAAGGGAAGGTGAGTCGGGACAACCACTTGGGGTTCAGTCCTCTGAACCCCAAAACACACAACACCTATTCATGTTCATATTTGTAGCGCAACCTCAAACAAATACATTTCTTCTTTTTTGTTGTTGTATTGAGCAGAGTGAAGCACACAGTGTAACTGTAATTGTTGCGGGCATGACTATATTTTGCTCGCTACGTACGGGACTCGGGTCTATTTCTGAAGCGATACCTATCCAATCACGTTATTTTGCGTCAGTGCCGATACGCCCACCTGCTTTGGGATTCAGAGAGAACAGCAGACTGGGAGCTATTGGGGTTCGAACCCACAACCCTTTAGCTGGGAGTGAAACATAACCGCGAGACACTTTCTTCCGACAAATGTGAGACGCCTTGCTAATCACAGTGGTTGCTGTTGTGTGTGTGAGGTTTTGTCTCTGTGTGTGTGTGTGTTTGTGTGTATGTGCACGTGTGTGTGTGTGTGTTTGTGCGTATGTGCGCGTGCATGTGTGTGTGTGTGTGTGTGTGTATGTGCGTGTGTGTGTGTGTATGTAGGGGTCGGTTCGGCGTGGTGCGGGAGTGCCGGGAGAACGCCACGGGGAAGGTGTACATGGCCAAGATCGTGCCCTTCAGCCCTGAGAGCAAAGCGACGGCGCTGCGCGAGTACGAGATCCTGAAGGCGCTGCACAACGAGCGTGTGATGGGGCTGCACGAGGCCTACGTCACGCCCCGCTACCTGGTGCTGGTGGCCGAGTACTGCACGGGCAAGGAGCTGCTCTACACCCTCATAGACAGGTGGGCTCTCTCTCTGTCCGTCTCTGTCTATGTCTATGTCTATGTCTCTGTGTCTCTGTGTCCCTGTTGGCCCTTTCACACCGCCGCAAAATCGGAGCCCGTTCCGGGCCGGTTCGGAGCTAGAGCCAGGGCTTTGGTTTCACACCGCCAAAGAACCGGCTCCGGCCCCTAAAAACCGGTTCAACTCAAGCCCCAGTTGTGAGCTGGGCTAGAACGGGAACCGCTTTACGCCAGGGGCAGGGGGCGGGGTTATCCTTACCGTCATAAACAGGAAGACAAACGAAGACCGGTCATTGCTCTCGCGCACACGATCATTATCACAGATTCGCTGGATCTGTTGTGTTTGGTTGCCTAAGTAGGCGCCCAAAGCGAGGAGAAAAACTTGAACAGCTGCCGCGTATTCCACCATTGTTGTGTTTGAAACTGCGAGGGTTGCCGGTAAAAGCGGAGACGTATGCAGACGTTTGAAGTGACGTCATGACTTTGCTCTCGCCGGCTCCATGGCTGGCTCTCGTCGGTGTGAAACCAACCGGTTCGTAACTGGGATAAGGCTGGAACCAGTTTGGAACTGGCCCTAGCACCAGCCCGGAACTGGCTCTCGGTTCTTTTTGATGTGAAAGCCCCATCAGTCTCTCTCTCTCTCTCTCTCTCTCTCTCTCTCTCTCTCTCTCTTCTCTCTCTCTCTCTCTCTCTTCTCTCTCTCTCTCTCTCTCTCTCTCTCTCTCTCTCTCTCTCGCTCTCGCTCTCTCTCTCTCTCTCTCTCTCTCTCTCTCTCTCTCTCTCTCTCCATTATAAAGGGATAAAACCAAAGAACGATGGTCAAATAACCCAATGAAACTCGGACATGAAAGTAACCCCTTGTAAAATTTTCTGTATCCTGTCCGTTTCCTTTGGTGTACGCGTGTGTCGGCAAACCTGCGTGTGAGTCTGTGTGTGCGTCTGCGTATCTGCTTGTGTGTGTGGGTGTGGGTGCTTGTACGTCTGCCTAACTGCTTGTCTGTGTGCTTTTGTGCGTCCTTGTACCTGCGTTCTTGTGCGTGTGGCCAGGTTCCGGTACTCTGAGGACGACGTGGTGACCTACCTGGTGCAGATGCTGCAGGGCGTGGAGTACCTGCACCACCGCCGGGTCCTCCACCTGGACCTGAAGCCCGACAACGTCATGGTCACCCACCTCAACGTGGTGAAGCTGGTGGACTTCGGCAGTGCACGCACCTTCAACCCGCTGCACCTCACGGCCTGCGCTGCCCCACTGCCCGGCACCCTGGAGTTCATGGGTGAGTGTTAAAGGGGACATATAGAGCAGGGTGATGTTACCGATGAGGTCGTCTCACATTTAAAAAAAAAAAGGCAATAATACGATAATAGATGGTCATAGTGATAAAATGGCAGTGTGATAAGGTGTCGATGTGGTCAAGTAAAAAGTGACACTTCTTTTTTAACGTTCGCTTTTGTTGTTAACATTTCGCCATTTTTTCTATTTGTTCAATTCATGTCCTATGAGTATGTTCTGTGCTCATAGAGCACTATTCATTACTATATGTTCTATGTTCTGTTCTGTCTGTTCTGTTCATAGTCTACATTTAAGACTACATCAAGAGCATACATTCATATATTCAAACATGTACCACATATTTTATTCCAGTCACTTCCATCTGATATAAGAAATGGATAATAAAATGTAACCTGTGCCAAATGTTGAACCTCAGATTGTTTTAATATTCGCCTCACTTCTGCCCCTGACATGATATTCTTGCTGTGGTTTAGCTCCAGAGATGGTGAAGGGGGACGTCGTGGGGCCCCCAGCAGACCTGTGGGCACTTGGGGTCATCACTTACATCATGTGAGTCAACATGTAGTCAAAATAGTACAAAAAAACACGTTTTACACGCATTGTTGAAGAATTGTCTACCCTATGAGCTACTCATGTAACACTGAATTTGAATTTGGACTCAAATGAAAGCTAGCTAGCTATATAGCTCGCATCCATATAATAATAATAATAATAATAATAATAATAATAATAATAATAATAATAATAATAATAATAATAATAATACATTATATTTATAACGCACTTCACATCAACTTAATTACCTCAAAGTTCTACAATGCACATTAAAAGAAAGAAATACAACATAAAAGAGTAGATTAAAAAAAAAATAACAGTGAAAAAAAATCATTTAGTAGCCAAAGGTTGATAGCTAACAAAGCCATATAGCTCACAGCCACATAGCTCACATTCATATCGCTAACACCTATAGCCTATAGCTCACAGCCATATAGCTCACATCCATATAGCTCACCGCCATATAGCTAACAGTCATGTAGCTCACAGCTATATAGCTAGCAGTTAAATAGCTAATAGCTCTAAAGGTAGTGTTGATAACTGATCCAAGTATATTGTGCTACATCTGTGTAACAATAGTGGGACACTATTGTGTCCCACTATTGTAACACTTTAGTATGTATCGTTTCATCCATGACATCATGGAATCACATCAATAACGAAGGACTTCTTAATCTAACAAACTGTTTTTGGGGAACAGGTTGAGCGGCCGACTGCCTTTCCAAGACAAAGATCCTCTCCAGACAGAGTCCAAGATCCATGTGGCAAAATTTGACCCCACCCAGCTATACCCCAACGCCTCCCAGAGCGCCTCGGCCTTCCTCAAGAAGATGCTGAGCAGCTACCCCTGGTGGGCCGCGTGCGCTACTGCAGGATAAATGTTCTGTTGACATTTTAGATTTTGCCTCGGAGGAGGCAGGATTATATTTCATACAATTAAACGTTATTTAAACGTTAATTATCAAGTATCAATTATTTATCAATTAATCAATTAGCGTAAACTATACACGTAGTATAATAATCAGTTTGAAGACAGAAAAGTGATATCAATTTGACTGTTACTTTAATTGTAATATTCGAGTGTCTTACACACATGACTTGAAAAGCAGGACAACAGTCTGCAACACACTCGTGTGTGTGCATGTCTGGGTCTGTCTGTGTGTGCGTGTGTTAGTTTATGCGCGCTCGCGCGTGTGTGTGTGTATGCGTGCATATGTGTTCCGGTTCCGATACTCGGAACCAGGACTTTGCTTTCTTCCAATAGAAATACCATGAAACATGTGCGACACATGCTTATCACACTGTGTGTGTGTGTGTGTGTGTGTGTGTGTGTGTGTGTGTGTGTGTGTGTGTGTGTGTGTGTGTGTGTGTGTGTGTGTGTGTGTGTGTGTGTGTGTGTGTGTGTGTGTGTGTGTGTGTGTGTGTGTGTGTTTGTGACCTCTCACAGGGCCCGCCCCACCACCAAAGACTGCTTCACCCACGCCTGGCTGCAGGACTCCTACCTGATGAAGCTGCGGCGCCAGACGCTCAACTTCACCAGCGTGCGCCTCAAGGAGTATCTGGTGGAGCAGCACCAGCGGCGGGCTGAGGACGCCACCCCCCATAGGGTGCTGCTGCGCACCTCCCAGTCCTCCCTGTCCTCCGCCACGACCATACCCCCATCCAACGCACCTGGGACCACCACGCCGCCTCCCTCTTCCTCCTCGTCTTCGCTCTGCCCCGACACGAAATGAGAACGATTTCCGATTGCCGGTTTCAGTTTCTAGTTCTGGGGAGTTTCCGTTTCGGCTTAGGTTCCATCGGGATTTGGGCGGGTCAAAGTTCAGATGACTGAATCATCGATCGGGCAAAGTTCGGTCGGGGGACGGCATCGGTCAGGCCGAGGTTTCGGTTGGTCAAACTTGTGGCGGTTCTACGGGGGGGGGGGGTTGTATCTAGACCCTACGGACTTCCAGAGGGGGCGCCAAAACACCAATTCCTCACACAATGTTATGTACTTCATTGAAAACCGCTAAGCAGCGCGTTGTTTTTTTTTCTGCTCATGGCGCCCCCCATGTGATTTGGTGCCCCCCACAAATATGGCGCCCCGGGCGGCTGCCTGGTTCACCCGTACCTAAAACCGCCACTGAGCGTAGCTCACGCCATGAGCACCATGGCTCTTTCCCGACAGGCGTGCCTTCCTCCTCCGGGGCCACAGCTCGGATCATGGCGATGGCCCTGGATCGCTAGGCATGGGTGGAAAACAGAGAAGATGTGTGAGCACTTCTCTGGTCTGTGACGAGGAGTCTTCGAACAGTGATGTTGACATTGGGGGCTTCTACCACTGTAACTACTGATCCTGAGAGAGAACAATAAAACGAGAAGAGCGAGATTAAGAAGAATAAAAGAAAGATGGCAGTGTTTAAAGGGGGTTTGTGGAAGAGTTCAGCGCTCGTATGGACAGGCAGGATGTTTGTGAGGAGCTGGTCCAGTCTCCTTCCTTTTCGCACGTTTTTTTGTTGAGGTTTGTTTTTCAGAGTTTAATTTTAAAGGGGACATATTATGAAAACAGCACTTGTCCTGGGATTTGGGGTGTTGTTGTGGGTACATGGTGCTCCCACACGCATACAAACTTTGAAAAAAGTCTACATGATTTTTTAAAAGTGAGATACGCATTTCTGGAAGCAGCCCGCCTCCAGCTACCAAACGAGTGTCAGTTTCGGCGCCCCCTCCTATGTAGGAAGGGGACACATTTGAATATTACCTCCCACTTCCCCACTCCCCTCCAATCAGAGCATTGCTAAGATTCTGTGGACCAGCGGATGAGCAGCTCCGGCGGGGGGAACTCGGTGCTAGCCCTGCAGCTAAGCTCCAGGAGTACAATCCCTTTCTCTGGCGCCGAGCTCACCCCGCCGGAGCTGGAGTAGAAAGGGATTGTACTCTCGGAGATGAGCTGCCGGACCGCCGCCGAGCTACCCCAGCCGGAGCTGCTCGTCCGCCTGAGCTGCTAGTCCACTGGGGCTGCCACCTAGCTTGGGCGCCAGTTCAGCTCCCGGAGTACACCGCCGGAGCTGCCGGACTGCGGCCAGATGGAGGCCGGACTGTAGTCCGGCAGCTTCGGCGAGGGGAGCCCGGAGGCAGTCCAGCAGTTCAGCTCCAAGAGTACAATACCTTTCTTCTCCATGTCGCGGTTCATGGACTTCAGAGTGTCAATGCCAAAGTTCCAAACCCCCAATTCTTCTCAACCATGGCCGAGATATCCCCCACTATGAGTCTTTACTTGTGGAAGTACCAGAGACGTCAGACACAGTCTTTATTATTCATAATACCATCCGAGGGGCACATAGCTTTTGGTCGTGATATTAGATATATTATATAAATACCTGTATATAATATTATTATGTTATATAGAGCTCCAGGAGGCAGTAAACGGCAACAATCCCTTCTCCTCCATGCTGTGGTTCAGTCTGACAGCTCATTGGTCAATGGGCAGCAGCTCATTTGCATCAACGCTACAGACACCAGAAACAGCGCATTCTGAAGGGACTGAAACAGAGGGGAATAGCGGTAGTCGGTCGACAATATCTTTTTTTTCCTAAAAGCTATTTACAGCAAACAGCTTTAAAAACATGTTTTCTGGACCTCAAATACTATGTTTACTTGTTGGGAAAACACCATAATATGTCTCCTTTAAAAAAGTCTAGCACATTGTGATACAGTATGGTGTTCACGTCTCTGATAACAGTTCTTCAAGTTGCACAATCAGCATGAAAAAAAACAAGTGGACAGATTTATAATGGACCCGGTAGGAAGCAGCCCACTAACGTCATTTACGCTGTTAATTTATTTGCGCATTTTGAGTTACGATCACTTTTTAGCCTGAAATCAGAGGCATGGTTTGACATTGTTTACGTTTTTTCCTCTTAATTTATTTGCATGCGTGTGGGCGCCGGCACGTTTTCAATCCACCCTCCTTCTAACGAAAGAAAAAAAACAATAACTGTCTTTGTGATTTTGCCATTGAAAGAATTCACGTTGAATACATGAACATGTTTTTGAGTGACCTCGGGGTTTGTGGTTACAATTTATCGTTCTGTGGTTTAATTTTTTGTTGCAATTTACCGTAACTGTATCGAAGAAAACAAAGTAAAATAGTAAAACATTTAGTTTTAGTCGGCCCCACTGTACTTCTGTGTGGTTCGTAGCATCACTCATGGGCCAATATGGTTGCTCTTTGTAAAATTGCCCGGTGCCTGAAATGGATCAGTTTATCCTAGTATGAGCCGTAGGTGACGCTACTAGTTAACAGTAGAGGAGATGGGTATGGATCTGTTAGGAATAAACATGTGATGTTGATTATGTAAATCAGATTGATGATAGCCATGAAGACATATACACAAGCACATTCATCCAAACGTTCATTCAGTATTATCGCCACAAATGCAAAACGTCCATATGTTCACAACGTATGTTGACTTACACACAGGCACACTAACACAGAGACAAACATACACAAACGCATACACATAGGTGCATAAATAGATACGTGCATACATAACGCACATGACATTCTTGTAATAATAGGATGTCTTGTGGATTGCTCTATCGCGGTATTACTTTTGTATGTTTGAATGGCTGAAGATTTGTAAATGTACCAATTTGCCGTGTTTGTATGTGGAACATGTTTTTATGGGATAGTATGTAATAAAATGTTGACACTATTGTGAGATTTCGTTGTCCTTTTACGCCAAAATATGGCGCAGACCCTTTTGTGATAGTGCCTTGATCAAGGTGGTTTCAAGGAGCCCTGAGCTGGGCGTTCCTCCTCCTCCACTCCCACTCAGAGACGCTTCTGAAGATTACCTATCTGCCAAACATAGTTCATAATAGGGTACATGAATTGGATAAATGTGGGGTGTTTGTAAATGAGAAACACACGTTGAAACTGAAGAGAACAATGTAGGTCATTTTCATTCCAGTCAGTTAGTTTTTGATGTTGTTTGTAAATAGGACCTACTGGCAAAAATAAAGATAAAACAACATCAAAGGGAGCTAAACTGAAATAATTGGGTGATTAACATGTTTTACACAAACGGGTTGTTAAAGTCATGTAAGACAGTAGTAACGAAGTTCTGACAACTTTAGGGGGCCGTCCTACAAGTTGTATACCGAGGAGAAAGTGACGTCTCCGTCCGCGTTCAGACCGCGCTCCGCTTTAAGGGACTTTACGGGGCGCCCTGAAACCGTCCAGCCCCATGTTTGTGTGTTGAAATTGAAAGCGTTCAACTCCATGTTGAATCAAAGTTGATAAGTACTTTTTAAAATGATTTATGATACTCTTAATCCGTGCTAAAAACAATGACGAGTACGTAATCGAATGGACGCGATATGCTTCGTGCGCAGTTTTCCAGGAAGTTCGAGTTTTTGCGTCTGTTATGTTTAACGCAGTCCGGCGCGCGGGGAATATCGGTGAATAGAAAACAAGACTTTTCGGCGAACTTCAGTAACTCGGGATTAAAACTTGATGTCATGGCCAATCCGTCTTCTATAATAACGCAAGTTAGTTGCGATGAAGAGGCAAACAAGGCGGCCCGCGAAAAGGGTAAGTTTGCGTTAACTTTGCGCGCGACGCTTCACTGTTGTTTTGCACGAACTTCCGAACTCGCGGAGCGGCGGCTCGCTAAAAAAGTAGCGCTGTTACAATGTTACATGTTTACACACACACACACACACACACACACACACACACACACACACACACACACACACACACACACACACACACACACACACACACACACACACACACACACACACACACACACACACACACACACACACACACACATGCATAACCAGGATGTACTTTGTGTTATAGATAGTTTCTCATATTTCACTTCTATTAAATCCATGAACTTCAGCAGATATGAACTGCAAACATACGTTTGACTAATATTAAAACCTCGCATAAAAAAAACAGTTGCATTATAGTGCAGTGAAAGTATTTAAAATTCAAAACGCCTCCAGGTCCTGTAGGCCTGTCTGCATCTGTGGGAATGAGAAGGTTTCCGGAATGCAGCCTGCTTTGCACACTTGCCTACTGGTTATACAAAGGGGAATAATGTTACATACTATAGATCCTACTGGTTATACACAGGAAACAAAGATGCATGCTATAGATCCCACTCACTATTATTATAACTTATTTAAAGGTTTTATCAAGTAGCCCGCAACTAGTGTGTAGAATTGGTAGGCCTAAAAAGCTATACTGTTGTGGCATTCAAGGGTTTACTAACATGTGAGTTTAAATCGGCATTGGTTCATCTCTTCACACAGATAACTACTTTTCCAACTATCACCAATGATAATGCACTACACCAAATGAATAGAGTGTACAGACTAATTTCTAAAATAGTGTTGAAAACTACAGCAATTTTTATATTTCCTTGTCTTTGATCAGAGGTTTTTAACTAAAACATTGTGTAGTTTTGAATGCATTCGTCCACAGTTCGGGACAGTGAGGTCGGGGAAGGTGTTTGTCCGCTGGCTGGTGACACCAGCCAGCACACACTTCTTAACCAGTGACGGTTAAGAAGTGTGTGCTGCAGGGTGGAACTTGCTCCATAGTCCCACCACTGTTACATAATGCTGGATTTGCTTCTCCTAGTAAACACAGGGCTGCTCGCTGGTGGGCCTCAATGCTGCCTGCACCACCTCTCACCATATCAGACAAGTGCAGTTATAAAACTGTAACGTGTTCTGCTGTTTCAAGAGCCGCCCTGTGTTAAGGGGTGTTTAAAGGATCCCGTCTCGACACTCGTGAGAAAGGCCAGTGATCCGAGCTATCGGTTAGTTAATAACGAGCCTCTAGAGTTATATTTGCACGGGGATGACACGCCTGTCAATCATTTGGCATTAAAATGAATAGACGGAAGAGACCAGAAAACATTCCATCCACCAAATGAGGATAAACTGGCCAGCTTCTGGAAGACATTCCCTCCAGGAGATAGTTTATCAGCTTATCAGTTGATTATCTGGACATACCTAGTGAGGCCAGAGGTCATACAGGGGAAAGAACGCTTGTTGCTCAGAAAGGGATTCCAAAGTTTCTGTTTAGTTCAGAATTACTACTAGGCCTACTTCTACTGTACTGTAGTAGTACTTCTACTACTACTGTTACTGCTCTTTTACTAGTACTACTGGTACTTTATTTCTACTACCACTACCCTATTGTAGTATTACTACTACAACTACTACTACTACTACTACTACTACTACTACACCAACAGTACTTGTATTGGATTTTAATGAACCATTTTATAACTTCTTGTTCTTCACCGATCATTTGACCAGTGATACGTTCTGTGGTAGCAGATTAAACAGGGATAATGTTTGTTCTGCCCCATATCTTCAGCTAGTGACATAAAAGTGGCTTGTTATGTTAGGTCAGTGAGGTCTGCATGTATAAAGGATATGATGCAATTGATTTAATGCATTGGCGTACTGAAAGAGGAATTTACCAGATAGGGCAATGATTGTTTACATTTTGCGTGTGTGTGCATGGCGTGTGTGTATGCATGAGTGTGCAAAACATGTGTGTGTCTGTGGACAACTTGTGAGTGTGTGCTTGTGGTGTGTGTTGTGTGTGTGTTGTGTGTGTCTGGTTTGTGTGTGTGGTTTGTGTGTGTGTGTGTGTGTGTGTGTGTGTGTGTGTGTGTGTGTGTGTGTGTGTGTGTGTGTGTGTGTGTGTGTGTGTGTGTGTGTGTGCATATGTGTGTCATCTGATCTGACATGCCTTGGTGTTGGAGATTACTTGTGTGTGTCTTCTGTGGCGAGTCCAACTGCAAGGTCACATCCGACTCCTGGCTCAAGAGTTCTGTCTCAAGTCATTTGTATAAGTTTGTTTTTCACACTTTGAGGAACATTGATGAAAAAACAGAAGCAGACAACTGGGCATTTTGTTTTAATGGCAACGGTTCACCGCGTGTTCAAACAGATCACATTCTTCTTGTATCTCATGTCAGCGATGCCTTTAAATAAATAACTCAATGTTTTGTTTTACTTCGACGCTCAACACGAGTTTGCTCCAGTACTCCACAGATGGTCAAGGTTTTCTCTGAGCCGTCTGTTCACTCTGAAGCTGAGTTTCTCCATCACAAACAAATGTGTCTGAATCCTAGTTGGACAGTAGTCTGGACGGAGGCAGTGAGTGATTTAATATTCTTTTCTAAGGCATATTCCGACCTGCAGAACGCACCTCAAACTGCTTTTCACTCACAACAAAACAATAGTCAAAGGAATACAATTAAAATGTTAAATGTTAATCTACCAAAACAGTAAATTAATTCAGATAAAAATACTATTGGAAATGACAATAGGTATCCACAGTGACACTTTTATCACCTAGTTAAAAGTAGAATTAAATAAGTCAGCTGATTTCAATAAAACAAACATAAACACACTCAAAAAAACCCTTAAAGCAATGTCACGTGTAAAAGCATATCCCTAAATGAGCTCTGTAACTGTACCTTTATCACACGTGATCTATTCCACAGCCAGCATCCGAGAATACTCCTCACAAACACACACAGCAGGGCCAGGGCCTTGCTGGTCCTCCAAACCCAAGGCCCCTTCCTCACTTCCTGCCCTGATATGCTGCTGTTTCCTCTTCCTGTGCACCGAGACCACCGACTGCAGAAAGGAGTCCAGGTTCAAAGTGAGGTCATGTCCAATAAGGGAGAGGAATGGAAGGGGAGAGGAGGAGGGGGAGGGGGAGGGGGAGGAGGAGGAAGAAAAGTTGGAAGGGGGTAGAGGAGAAGGAGTGGGAGAGGAGGAGGAGGGGGTAGAGAAGTTGGAAGGGAAGGGGGGAGGAAGAGGAGAACAAAAAACACAGGGTGTAGTCGTGTGTTGGCAGCCTGGTCACGTAGCGCCCAGAGAGGAACAGAGGGACTCACTTGAAATGACAAACAGTTTTAATTGGCTCTTTCAAACTCTTGAGCAACCTTGAAAGAGTGTTTTAGTTCCAGGTAGATGGAGGAAACGTGTAGCCTGGCTTTTACAGACCAAGCCAATCGTAGGTGCACGTTGGTCTGGGGAAGCTGCTGTCATTTTCTTCA
>OLKM01003316.1:0-11141 GCA_900291075.1 Melanogrammus aeglefinus | reverse complement strand
GACATTCCCCCAGGAGATAGTTTATCAGCTTATCAGTTGATTATTCTGGGAACTAACCTGTGGGCCAGAGGTCATCAGGTGGAAAGAACGCTTGTTGCTCAGGAAAGGGATCTCCAATTTCTGTTTAGTTTCAGAAGATTCACTTTACTAGGCCTACTTCTACTGTACTGTAGTAGTACTTTCTACTACTTTACTGCTTCTTTTTACTAGTACTACTGGTACTTTATCTACTACCACTACCCTATGTGTAGTATTCTACTACAATACTATACACTATGACTCACCAACGGTATTGTGATTTTAATGAACATTTTTAACTTCTGTTTCACCGATCATGGTGACCAGTTGATGTGGGTGGTGCAGATTAAACAGATAATGTTTGTTCTGCCCATATTCTTCAGCTGAGTGACATAAAGTGGCTGTATTGTAGGCAGTGAGGTCCCTGCATGCTATATAGGATATGATGCAATTGATTTAAGCATTGCGCGTCTGAAGAGAGGAAATTTACCGTATGAGCGCATGTTGTTTTACCATTATTGCGTGTGTGTGCACGGCGTGTTGTGTGCATGATGTTGGCAAACATGTGTGTGTCCGTGGACAACTTGTGTGAGGTGTGCTTGTGTGTGTGTGTGTGTGGTGTGTGTGTGGTGTTTGGGTGAGTGTTGTGTGTGTGTGTGTGTGTGTGTGGTGTGTGTGTGTCATATGTGTCATCTGACTGAATGCCTTTGGTGTGGGAAGTACTTGAGCTGTGTCTAGTCTTCTGGCGAGTCCAACCTGCAGGGTCCACAGCCGACTCCTGGCTCAAGCGATTCTGTCTCAAGTCATTTTGTTATAAGTTGTTCACACTGAGAACATTGAGAAAACAGAAGAGACAACTGGGCATTTTGTTGTTAATGCAACCGGTGTCCACCGCGTTGTTTCAAACAGATCACATTCTCTTTGTACTCATGTCAGCGATGCCTTTAAATGAATTAACTCAATGTTGTGTTTCACTATCGCGCCAATCAAACACGAGTGTTGGCCACCAGTACACCGCCAGACAGATGGTGCAAGGTTCTCTGAGCCGTCTGTTCACTCTGAAGCTGAGTTTCTCCATCACAAACAAATGTGTCTGAATCCTAGTTGGACAGTAGTCTGGACGGAGGCAGTGAGTGATTTAATATTCTTTTCTAAGGCATATTCCGACCTGCAGAACGCACCTCAAACTGCTTTTCACTCACAACAAAACAATGTCAAAGGATACAATAAATGTAAATGTAATCTACCAAAACAGAAATTAATTCAGATAAAAAATACTTAGGAAATGACAATAGGTATCCAAAGTGACACTTGAATCAACCTAGTATAAGTAGAATAAATAAGTCAGCCATTGTCAACTAAAACAACATCCAACACTCCAAAAAAACCTTAAAGCAATGCTCGGTAAAAGCATATCCCTAAATGACTCTGTAACTGTACCTTATCAACACGGTACTACCACAGCCAGCATCCGAGAATACTCCTCACAAACCCACACACAGCCAGGGCCAGCGGCCTTTGCTGGTCCTCCAAACCCAAGGCCCCTTCCTCACTTCCTGCCCTGATATGCCGCTGTTTCCTCCGTGTCACCGAGACACACGACTGCAGAAATGTCCAGGATTCAAAGATCCATACAAGTAGAGGAATGGAAATGAAGGAGGAGAGAGGGGGAGGGGGAGGAGGAGGAGGAAGAAGAAGTGGAAGGGGGAGAGAGAAGGAGTGGGAGAAGGAAGGAGGGAGGGTTAGAGAAGTGGAAGGGAAAGGGGGCGGAGAGCAGAGAAACAAAAACACAGGGTAGTCGTCGTGTGGCCTGGTCACGTCGCGCAGAGAAGGAACAGAGGGACGCAACTTGAAATGACAAACCATTAATGGCTCTTTCAAACTCTTGAGCAAACCTGAAGAGTGTTAGCTTCCAAGGTAATGGAGGACACCGTGTAGCCTGCTTTTACAGACCAAGCCAATCGTAGAGGTGCACGTTGGTCGGGAAGCTGCTTCTTTCTCAGCACAAGAGCGTGATCACGGCCTACAACTGACTCTGTACGCGATGGCTGCTGCGTCGCTTCCCTGTCGTCATTGTGTTAAACCAGCCAATAGTGCACCAGGGGGAAAAGCCAGCTTGGTGATTGGCTCCCGCAAAAACGTATCTTAAGCAGAAAGAAATGTATCGCTCTTCTCCAGACCTCCAGACCCTTGTGCAGGGCGAACTCAATTCGCTGGAAGAATGGGCGGGGCTACCCAGGCTAGGAAATGTGTTTATTGGTGCAGGTGTTGTGTGTTTTACCGTAGTGGTGACAGGGAGGGAGTAGGGAGGGTCTGTCTCTCATGTCCGGGACGGGAGAGACCTGGGGATAGGGGTTGAACCGTTGACATCATTGTTATTGTTTCGCAAGCTCCCTGTCACGTGTGGAACCAGCCAAGGCCGTGGAAACCAGGAAGCAGGAAGACCATATATGGACAGGAGAGTCCTCTGATTAATGAATTCTTCCACTGCTAAAAATAGGAGGGTATTGTTAGCTGAGCGGTTGAATGACAAGGAGTGGAGAAAAAAATAATTTGTGCATTGCATGAACTGATCTAAAATGGACAGTGATAAAGGCAGAAGTGGCAGCAGTGTGTGTGTATTGTTAGATATATTAGCATACACTACAGTTCAAAAGTTTGGTGTCAGCCATTCAATTTCATGTTTTCCATGATCACATTTTTATTCAACAGTTGTCAGCTGTTTTCTAATCATCAATTAGCCTTTTAACATTATTAGCTAAGCTAACCATTAGAACACAGGAGTGATGGTCGCTGGAAAGTATGAGGGGCCGTATAGGCCATAATTCAAACTTACCTCTCACACACACTACTGAAAATTAAACCTCTCACACTCACTACTAGAACCTCTCACACCACACTTACTGAAAAACCTCTCACACACACTACTGAAAAATTAAACCTCTCACACCTCACTACTGAAAACCTCTCACACTCACTACTGAAAACTTCTCACACGCACTACTGAAAACTTCACAACATAAAACTTCTCACACTCACTACTTGAAAACCTCTCACACACTCTTACTGAAAACCTCTCACACACACTACTGAAAATTAAACCTCTCACACTCACTACTGAAAACCTCTCACACACACTTACTGAAAACCTCTCCCACCACTACTACAAATAAACCTCTCACACTCACTACTGAAAACCTCTCACACACACACTACTGAACACCTCTCACACTCACTACTGAAAACCTCTCACACACACTACTGTAAAACCTCTCACACTCACTACTGAAACCTCTCACACTCACTACTGAAAACCTCTCACACACACTACTGGAAAATTAAACCTCTCACACACACTACTGAAAACCTCTCACACACACTACTGAAAACCTCTCACACACACTACTGAAAATTAGACCTCTCACACTCACTACTGAAAACCTCTCACACACACTACTGAAAACCTCTCACACACACTACTGAAAACCTCTCACACTCACTACTGAAAACCTCTCACACTCATCTACTCTGAAACCTCTCACACACACTACTGAAAATTAAACCTCTCTACTGAAAACCTTCCTCTGCGCTAGCCATCTATGCAGAAATGCAGATAATTCAGAAGTGTTCACGGACTGTAAATTAAATATTAATTATAATTATATACATATTATAACTGTTTTCTTATATAGTCTTCTAAGCCCTTCTAAATCATAAGGGAATAATAATTAATTATAATATAAATCATCAAAAACCATTGACAAAATAATATACTGACACAAATATTTGTTATTCTTTTATTTTTTTTATAATTTAGTCTTCTAGAATAAATAAGCCCATCTAAATCTATAAGGAATCATAATTAATAATAATAAAAATCATCAAGTCATTAATAAAATAATATACTGAAACATAAAATACCAGCCAGAGCCATCTCCAAATTTCAGTAGTGTATGTGGTAAGTGTATTTCAGTAGTGTGTGTGTAAGTGTATTTTCAGTAGTGTGTGTGTAGTGATCAGGTGTGTGTAAGTGTATTTCAGTAGTGTGTGTGTAAGTGTATTTCAGTAGTGTGTGTGTGAAGAGCATTTCACTGAAACGGAAGGCATTTCACTGTAACGGAAGGTATTTCACTGAAACGGAAGGCATTTCACTGCAACGGAAGGCATTTCACTGAAACGGAAGGCATTTCACTGCAACGGAAGGCATTTCACTGAAACGGAAGGCATTTCACTGTAACGGAAGGCATTTCACTGAAACGGAAGGCATTTCACTGTAACGGAAGGCACTCGGACCAGGGTTGTTACTTCTTTTACAACACATTTGGCAACTCCAACGGCAGCATGGCTTCGCAAGAACAAAAAGACCGTCTTAGTCAAGCTGCAGCATTAATTAATAGTATTTTATCTCCGAGTGCAGTACAGAATATTGCTGCGTCTGCAACTGTTCAACCACCCGTGACTGCCCGGCATGTTTCGGTTGAAGGAGAAATAACAACCGTTTTTCGCCCTGGAGCCACTTTACGAACAGCAATGTCTGCGTTGCCAGAACAGCGGCAATCAAATCGTCTCCGATTACGCCAAAACTTTGGATCGTGGGGAGCAGCCAGCAGGAGGAAGAGGTGAGCATACAAACATGCTATGATGAGGTTTTGATTATTAGCCATAATGTCGTAACCATCCATGGTATACTTTAAAGTGTAAGCCCAGTTCAGACCAAAGATTCGCGACGCAACGAGACTGTTTTAGAACGTCGCAGGGGGGAAGTTGCAGCAGTGTGAAGTGGTCGTCGCAAGGCGGCTGATGCCGTTGGAAGGAGTCCCCAAAGATTGAACATGACAAATCGCCAGGTCCAGTTTTAGAACGCAACGATGTGGCTATTTCTCTTCAGTCAATCAGGACACAGCACAGAACAAATTAGGCTTATTAAATAGGCCTACAAGTTGTAGATCCTTATCTTTGGTTCCAGAACAACGATTGTAGATAATGTTAGGCTTGAGCTGATTCATTGACATTATTTTTTAACGGGACCACCGTTACCGTTTACAAATTAGCCGTTGTTATGGTTACATGCTGCCAGTCCTGTGTACGTATGCAAATTAGGCCATGTGCGCCAAAACAGAAGAAGGGCCCTATCTTACGCGCCCGACTTTCTGCACCGACGCATGTGTCGTTGCTAGTTTGCACCCAGGCGCAAAGTTGATTTTCCCCCGCAACAACCAGGCGAACCAGACACTTGCGTCTGGAGAGACGTGTCGGCGAAAAGCAGGGGCGTGTTCCGGCGCAAATGATACTTGGTGCTATTGCATATAAATAGCGTGTGGATTGTGGAAACATTTTTTTCCATAGGGCTGCATGAATGAACATGAATGAAGTATACAGTAGGCTATGCCATGCGTTAAAATAATAACAATAATACATTCGAGCAAAGTATATTCCAGGCTTCCAAAACAAAATATAGTTTTAGGGTAAATGATTGGTTAAATTATTTGGGAAAGAACAGCTGATACAGCGGAAAGTTGTACTTTTAAATCAATGCATCTGCAAACACCGTAGGCTACAGCAAACACATATGTTCTTGACCCAGACATCGTGTACAAGTCCATTACTTTTAGGATTGATGAGTATTTGATCGTGAGAAAATATAGTTTTACCGCGAGTGAGTGTTTAAAAGAATGAATGAATGCGGGTGATGCTCGGTGGGTTCAAGAACATACATCTGGCTGAATGGGTTCAGCTAGACCTTTCTCCAGCCGCTGACACAGCGCTTAAACGACGAAGTGTGGAGATAGGTCTGGCTATGCGAGACTAATGTATACCAAAACCTATACTGATAACCTGGTATTGTATATGTATATCATACAACTAAATGTGTATAATTTAAATGTCTCTTCAGTACTAAGTGTGCCTGCCTCTTGTTTTTTTGCAGACCCACTGCATTAGGAGCAACCATGAGTGTTTCAACAAAGATGTCATACTGCTCCCCAACCCCGCTTGGGTGTTTGTTTGTAAGCAGACATCAAAACACTTTTTGCACGAGAATGGACACATCCTCAGCGCATTTGAATTTAGGAAATCATGGGACCATCTTACTGTTCTTCAACAAATACGGGATGCGTTTGGATCCAGAATCCCAGAGGATGTCAGGTAATTCAGTAGCATATGATTAGATCTTTAGATATAAGCTACAGAGTTATCCACCACACAGACCTGATGTAGTATTACATGATTAAAAGTCCCTGCTTTCACATTTTGTTTTTTCACTTTAGATTGCTGTCACTGTTAGTTTAGTGCAACACAAGTTGTTTAGCACTTCATTAACTATTTTGTTGTACTGTTTGGTCTTGGCACCCCTACCCCTGGTTTAATAGACAAATACTGTACTTCCTGGTCCTTAAAATGTAATCAAGCTTTGTAAGTTAAAATAAAACCGAGTACTCGGATTACTCAAGTACTCTGTCGTACCCCTAGTCACCATAATCATTCGTTTTTGAGATATGTTGGTAACAGACAAATTTACGGGAGGGAAAACATAACCTTGGCAGAGGTAAACATTGTACTCCAGAGACCTAATATAAATTTTTGATTTCGACTTCAAGACATTACTACTACGACTGAAAGTGACAGTCAACGCAGAGTCTGTCCGAACAGTTTAGAAACATGCTGAAATCTAACACATCCTATCATCTCTTTAGCCTGCAGATTCTTGATGGGCTTGTGGAAACAAGGCTTGTGACTCCAAACCTACGAGAGGGTCAACTGGATGGTCACATGATCCACAAGGTCTTCAGGTCAAAGGCCTTGTATGTCAGACCATCAGGAACCATTCTAGTAAGTTGATTTTTGTTTCAATTAGCAGCCGCTTGTTAAACAATTGTCATATTTACGTCAAGTTGTCCAATTTCTATAAAACTAGTATAATTGTTAGCATCTAAGAGTAACCTGATTGACTCAGTTTCCCTTTTACCTGGAAATAGGGTCAGGTGGGGTGGGTGTTAGTTATCTCCATTATCTTTCAGGGCAGCCGGTATTTGTAATTGTTAACCAATAGAAAACTATTAAATACCAATAGAAAACTACTAAATCATATAAAGTTTTATCTAATTTATAATTCAAATAGCTATTATACATCATAGTTATGTGTGTTGTGCTGTCAAAATAGCACATCTCAAATGTTTAAACAAAGCTTTCATTGAGGGAAAACACACATTTTGTATTTTCTACATAAGCTTTTTTATGTATAGATGAATTGATCCTTAACATTGTTGACGGTCGATTAAGGAATTTGCTTAGAATTTGCATCACTAATTCACATGTCTGACATGTTGCCTTTTCTAATGCTAAACCTTTTTCTTTTAGGAATATGACAAAGATACTGAAGACACCTCTAGTGTACTCCAGGGTCCTAACACTAGAGGCAAGTCAAAAGTTAATCAACCTAAAATGCAAGATCTAGAAGATGACCAGTATGACTCAGACAGTTGCTTCGAAGTGGATGCCACAGCCTCCAGCTGCCCCCAACCTCCAAACAGCCTCCTACCCATCGATGCTGTGCCATGCTCAAAAAGTTCTCCAAACTCCAGGATCCGCTCACCATCCAGATGTGGGACAGCCTCTAGCATGGTCGCAGCCAACAATTCCCTCCCACCGTCTGTTTACCCTGCACCAATCAGCCACACTGTTGGCTTGGGGTCAGCTTCCTGCAATGTTGCAGCCACCAATTCCCTCCCACCCTCCAGTAGTGCTCCAGCCACCAGTCACTATGTGACCACTGGTGGTGGGACATCCAGCAGTGTTGCAGTCTCCACCTGTCCCGTCAGATATGGCACTGATGAACCCAATAGTTCTGACTATGCAACATATTTATCATTGATGACCGATTTCTCTGACCTATCATCGGATGATGAAGAATTAAACCTTGCAATTGCGGCTAGCATTGAAACTCAACAGTAAGTTAATTTTAAGTGAAGACTTAGGGATATCATCGGTCACATATTCTAATCAGAGACACATTCCTGTTGTATGCCATATGTTCAATTGAATATAAGTCAATTGTGTCCATTTTTAAAACGAAAAATAGACCTTCAATTATGAAATTGTAGAATTTCACATGAGGGTATACAGATAACGACTGTGAGAATGTCTAGCCTGGAATGAAACAATAGTAGAATACAGGCCTAGACCTAGATGTTAAATGCTTAACCATGATTGTTGTCTTCTTTTCAGGGCCCAAGCTTCTCAGTGTCAAGAAGTCTCTGTGACAGAGATACTCCTGGAGCTGGCCAAAAAGATCACACCACACATTCGCTGTAAATTCAACATCAACCGCTCAGCTGTCCTAGATGGTGCCTTCAGAGGTTTCAAGAGGACAACATACAACCCCAATGCTACCATGAATGTCAAGTTTTCAGATGATCTCGGGCGAAATGAAGAATCAGTTGATTTGGGCGGGCCAAGGCGGGAATTTCTACGCCTGCTGATGGAGGCCTTGGTGATGAGCCCCATGTTCGAGGGGTCAGGTGAAAGTCAAAATTTGGCCCTTGACATGGCAGGTAAATTAAAAAGACATAAAAGTGCCCTGAAAATAATTATTCTCATGTCTTAGTGGAAAGTATTCATTTGACACTATTTTTGTCCTTTCTAAAGAAAATGATTCCCTGGGGGAATCTAGGGATGGGTATTGTTAAGATTTAACGGTACTACTAACGGTACTACTACTCTTAGGTGTAATAGGTTGCTAGGTGTTTTCATAGGGTGCACTTTTCTTGAAATGTTTTGATTGTAGCTAGGACATTCATTGTTTTCTTTTCACCAATACATTTATTTCCTTTACAGCACTTAGAGATGACCGCTACTTCTTGGCCGGGAAGGCAATCGCTGTCAGCATTGTCCATGGAGGCCCTCCACCCGCATTCTTTTCTACTACACTATTTGACTGCTTAGTTGGTGGTCCCCATACAGCCAAGCCCGTGCTGGAGGACGTTGCAGACACAGACATCTATCAGTGGGTGAAAAAGGTTAGCTTTAGTATCATTCTACTCAAAATGATACTTTTGAATGTTGAATGTTGACCAACTAACGTGTGTGGTCTTAAGGTTATGTGATTCATAACCTTAAGGCTCTGCTCCTGTCTGATCATATGGAGCATTGGCATAGATGCCTCTCACCAGAAGAAATGTAAACAATTGTTTGCTGGCAGGTGAAGAACAGTGGGAAGACTCAAATCTTCTGGTTTTGGAACAGATTACCTTTTACATTCATTAACTAGGATGTGATATAAACCGTGGAGTTGTCAAAGGAATTGTTTATAACAAATTAAAAACACAACTCGAGTTGTGTTTTCACCCTCCTGACAGTCTTCTGAAGGAGTTCACAAGGATACAAACCCCCAATTTACAGACTTGCTTTGTTGACCAACACTCTGAGGACCAACACTCCTCCTACATTACCAGGCAGATAGAGATTTTTAGCTTAAAGCGATATTGAACATTGGTAGAACCTTGGGTTGTATAGGTACCGGACATTGAAGTCTAAATATTGACGATCATCTTCGTCAGCTGCTCTTGTGGTCAGTTAATATCCAGTTGGTATCTAAAAAGCACACCATATCTCGCAATAGCGACTTTATAAACTTTATAAATGTTTTACCAGGTTAGAAAACTCAGCTTTGGATCTCAGCTTTTCAAATATTTAAATTATTAGTAGGTTACCTAACAACCCAAGGTTCTACCAAAATTCAACATCGCTTTAACCTCAAACGGAATTAAGACTAAGACGTTGCATCTCATTTTCGCTAGTAGGTTGTGTGGAGTTTGAGCTTCTTTTTTTATCGCATAGCAAAAAGCAGTGGTTCACTAACTGCAATTCCAGCAAGTAGTCATAAGTCAATCTAACCTAGTGAACAATTTGGAAATAGAACAACCATATTTTTAAATGGCAAACTTTATCATTTCAGGTGTCCCAGAGTTCCACTCATGAGGACCTTGTCAGAGCAACACTACCACTACAAGATTATTTGGCCAATGCAGGATGTCTTAGACCATTGAAAACCATTGACGACATGGAACAGCTCGTACATGACATCCTGATGTTTCAGGTTGTGCACCGGGTGCAGGCCCCCTTTCAAAGGTATTCATTTATCATAGCTGAATATTCCTGAACTAATTTGGTAAATCCCATGAAAGCCACATCAGACATGACAAAAAAGGATGGTTTTAGATGGCAACATACTAGATGGATGGATAGATATAATGTAATATTAGTTAATATCTTAATGGGATTAATAGGGCTTTGTTACATTGAAGTTTTAACTGTATAAACTATATAACTCAATATAACTGTATATTACATCACAGCAAGAGGGTATGGTATTAGTATTGGGCAACTAACAACTTAAAGATTGGGAGAAACTCCAAACAGAAAGGTCCCAGTCGGGTTTGTACCCGGGACCTTCTTGCATTGAGGCAACAGTGTTAACCTGTTTTTCTTTAAAACAGGTTTCTAGAAGGACTTAAAACCCTAGGAGTTTTGGAAAAAATCAAAAACCATCCAGAAAGCTTCCGTCCTCTGTTTTGCCATCAACCACACCCACTCACTGCTGAAGCAATGGACGATCTGTTCAACATCCGTCTGTCGCCTCAAGGAAGCAACAAGAGAATAGCAGAGGAGGTTGTGGTACCCTTCTGGAGAGACTATTTGCAGGATGCACAGGGTAAATAAGTTTTTTGTACATATAAATACATTTAAAGAAGTTTTGGCATGAGTTTGTTTTTGTCTCTTAGGATATTGCATGTATTTGCAAATGTGGTTGACTAGGTGATTACAGAGTGGTGAAACACCATTCATGTACATTGCAGTAATGAAAGAAAGCACACAGTTAAACCATTTATTTCTGTTTCCAAAGATGAGGGCCCTGCAAAACTTCAGGGAATCCTGGCTTTTGCCACTGGGGCCACCGCCATCCCTCCCATAGGCTTTAACCCCACACCATCTATCGATTTCCTCCATGAGAACGGACATCAGGATACATCGAGCCTCCCTATTGCTAATACATGCATCAACTGCCTCAACCTACCTTTGCACACCTCGTACGCTGTTTTCAAAGACAAGATGGACTTTGCCTTAGG
>OLKM01003315.1:15038-38918 GCA_900291075.1 Melanogrammus aeglefinus | reverse complement strand
GGCGAAACTACATGGTGTGAGAGAAAGAACAAAAAAATAATAATGAATAATAATAATGATAGAATGAATATTAATGATAAGATAGTTATGTGGACAGGAAATACACTTATGTAGGAGGAGTACAGCAGTGTGTTGACTGTTACTCTATCAAATGGTGCGGGAACAGCAGAATTGGAAACAGTGACAACCACTCTACTGGATGGGGAAACTACTTAATATGGTTTCGGTGACCTATAATAATATATTCTAAAAGATAAGAGTTGGAATGTGGTCACTCTCTCATCTTACCTCTCTTCATACACATACTCACTGGGCACACACTTCAATGACGCTTGCACGCTGCTCTCACTACGCACAAAGGCACACGCTAGCACACGTAGCTACACATTAAACGCACGTTCACAATGACTGCGCACAGCTTTCGTCTTACGACACAACGATACACAACGATTAATCATGAGCAGATCATTACAGTCAGACGCCCACACTTAATGGCAGTCAGAGGCTTGCTCCTCTATCTGCTAAAGGGCAACCTCTACACACGCATTACAAAACCGTCTCTTCACTTCTTCCCCAAGCGCACACACGCATTACACGGACACACATGTGCACACCGGCACACACTCATGACCACGCACCACACACCGACGCACGCAACATCACACACACACACACACACCACACACCACAGCACACACACACACACACACACCACCCACCACACACACACACACACACAACAGACACACACACTTCTGCCGTGGAAACACAGCACTTGGGTCGCACGAAGTCTCATCCATTTCCTGTGTCCACGTCAGTCAATGTGTCTCTGTTCGTACCAATAACCGGTCATTGTCCGTCATGGAAATGGGAGTCTCCCCAGTTATTTTAAGGCGTTTTTGTATATGCGCTCGCCACACATTAATAAAGTCTGTACCAACAAGGAATTAGAATCCGGGTCTCACAAAATATCGTACCAACGGAATTTTAGAATCCGGGTCTCACATAATATCGATAGCTACACAACGGAATTAGAATCCGGGTCTCACAAATATCGTACCAACGGAATTAGAAATCCGGTGTCTCCACATAATATCGTATCCAAACACAGGAATTAGAATCCCGGGGTCTCACAATAAATATCGTACGGTATACCGACGAATTAGAATCCGGGTCCTCTCATAATAATAATATCGTTTACCAACGGAATTAGAATCCGAGGTCTCACATAATATCGTACAACGGAATTGAGAAATCCGGGTCTCCCATAATAATATCGTACCAACGGAATTAGAATCCGGGTCTCGCATAATAATATCGTACCAAGCGACGGAATTAGAATTCCGGGTCTCACATAAATACACTCGGACTTGGCTTTAACAGAAGAAGCCGTCTTTCTCCCGAGGGCGAACGTCACCTCTAGGCTGCTGGTGGGGTCTTTCACAAGTTAACCCTATGTCTTGGGCGCCTATCTGTCCCTCCGCGGTGAGGTCCCGCATCTAACCGGCCTCCTTACCGTCTCACCTCCTAATGGTGTTCCTATATTAACTATGCAAGAGCTTCGGGATTTTATCAACAGGTTCTGCATACTTTTGTTGTGTGGACTGCTCCGAGGTGAGACTGCAGGGATCGATCAAAGGCTGCGGGGTTCCGGGGGTACCTTCTCCGCGGTCCTCAGTGGGGAAGGCCAGCCACTCGTTCCGAATCAGAAGTGTTGCGGTTGTTCAAAAAATCACGTCGGGGAATCAACCCAATTTGTTGGGAAAAATGTGGTCTGGCCGTTCGGAGGAACTGAGACGGAGAAGGGAAGGACTATGTCGGTATATAAAAAATCCTCGCGACTTTAATTCAGTGAAACAAGTATTTATACTCGGTAACAGTTATACTTAATGATGGAGCAGCAGTTAAAGAGGTTAGGTTCCGGTCTAATACCTTAGCGGCGCGCTGAGGGACTCGTAGCTTCGCCTTGGAGCAAGGTTCTACTTCAAGTGACCCCAATATGAGAAAAGGCGATAGTTTAAAACTGAGTTTTTGCGCGTGAATGCGCGGTTCTCGGTGACGGGCCTGTTTTGTGTCCATAAAGGGGGGTGAAATGCATGCCACTTGAGGCTATTGCTGAGTGTGGTGTACTTTACCTTGTGTTTACCCTAAAATCTTTATGGTGGGCTGACTGTTGTTAAAAGTAATTTTACTTTTGTGGGAACCTGGTGGATCTGGCTTTTCCTTGGGAGAAGAGAGCTGGTTCTTCTCTTGTGTCGTAAATCTTTATGGTGGCAATGTTTTTTATGACCTGGGGCCCTGTGGTGCTGGTTAGTTCGAGCCTAGTTAGAGTGTAAGGGGCCTGGTTAGAGTATAAGGCCTATTAGAGTGTAATTAGAATGTAAGGGGCTTAATTTGAATGTAAGGAGTTTAATTAGAATGTAAAGGGGCTTAATTAGAATCTAAGGACCATCATATCCCGTCAGTTTCCAACGTCGTTTTGCAAAACAAGCCAAAACACAAACTGTTTTTTCAACACCTGACAATACACTGCAGAGCATATTGTAATGCAGCGTTGAATGGATGAATAGCTTACATAAGTGTACCCACCACTTTTCAAACCACACTCAAGCTTATGGTTATTGTCCCCACCACTTCTAAAAACAAACTGACGCCCTTGGGTCTATATCGATACAAAGAATGAATCAAACCACATGGCAGCAAATCACATTTTAATATGATACATTAAGCAAAGTAAGCCATCTGAATGTATTGCATAGCGGCCTGACGTTTACAATGGGCGTCTATAGAGGGCATCTACCTATGGCTCCTGGGCTCTGAGGGTCGTAGCATCAAAGCATCGCACGAAGATCACAGCAAATGAGGTCAAGTACGCTCCCTGTTCTGTACGTATCCCAAACTTTTATTGTATTGCCAGTGTTAGAAGGACCTTGTTAACCACCAGTACAACATAGACAACAGTTCTTGTTCCTGTTCGGCCAATGTGCAAACAAATAAATGGAGAGGTGACCAACACCTGCACACGAGGACCAATGACAACAACATATTACAAACAAATGACCTCATCCAGAACGTAAGGGTTTGATAGAGAGCAACATCTGACAGCTCCAAGGCTGTGAGTGACGGAACAGAGGTATGGCAGCATATAATAGTCCTATAATAGGACATTATATAATTACTATATTCACCGTTTCTCCTTAACTCCCTTTCCTAGAGACAGGGAGAAGCCAGGGATTACATTGGAGCACAACGAGATGGTAAGGAGATGAGAGGAGAGGAAAGAATATCGAGCATTTTCAGTTGTAAAAAATATGCATCGTATAAAATTAAATCTCAGCAAAGAGGAAAACAACTTGAGTTTCTTCAAAAAGGCAATATATGTGATTTTATCATTCAATCAAAAATAATGTCATGTAGAGTCATGTCCTCTGCAACAGGCCCACTGGATATATGTGTCGATCCTGTATCTAGCCCTGTATGAGGTGGATATATTTACAGTATAAACAGGGGCATAAAAGGTAGCACTGACTAGGGTTAGGTAGGAGCCTGAATAGGGCTAGGCTAATAGAGACTTTTACATTCCCCTTTCAGCCAAGGGATTGAAAGTAGCAACAGTATGGGTATTTGGTACATAGAACCCATGCATCTCCCACATAGAGCATCATTATTTTAAAATACATCATTCCAAACATATTGAGTTAAAACACTTCAGTTAGTAAGGCATCGTTATTATATTTATTATGTTTATCAACAGCAGATTGCCTTTTAATCTTAAATTCTATTGATTTAATTATGTGCAAATATTAAAAAAAACATATCTTCATTAATGACAGTGGTCAACATAAAAACCAAGAGGATCAGATTGTATGAATAAATCATTGGACAATGTTTGTCAACCAGGGACAGAGATACAGTGCTCTCTATAGCTATGTACAGACATTTGATCATCCATGCAGTCAGCAAGACATAAACATTAACATTTGTGAAGAGAAATTAAGAGACAGAGACTTGTGTCAGTTACTCTTTCTGTGTTGTGTATGTATCTCATCATAGTTACTCTTATCAATTATTAGTAACTCTTTTATCAATAAGTTAACTATTACTCTCACTGGTCACATCTTATACTCAATTAAGTCACTCTATATCAATTAGTAACTCTATATCAATTAGTAACTTTAAATTAGTAACTTTAAATCAATTAAGTAACAATAATCCCATTAGGTTACTCTCACTATCAAGTGAGTAACTCTTATCAATTAGTAAATCTATATATCAATTAGTATCATATCTCAATTAGTAACTCTATACTCCATCAGCTTCTCTGTACAGTGGTAATACAATTATCTAACGCTATATACGAATCAATAGTAAACTATATCAATTAGTAACTCTATATCCATTAGTAACTCTATATCTCAATTTGTTACTCTATATCAATGAGTAACTCTAGTAAGGATTAGTAACTGTCTGTGTTTGTATCTATTAGTAAACTGTATCTCTGTTTTGTATCTATTATAAGAAACTGGTATCTCTCTGCCATTTAGTAAACTCTGGGTTAGGTATTGCAAGACAATAGAGAATCAGAGATTGAAGGGAGAACTACAAACAGAAATGGCAACAGACGTGTTGTACAAGAGACGCCGTTTTCAAACTCCCTGACCCAGATATGAATGTATGGCTATAAGTTCTTGACCATATTCGCTCTGATTATTCACCTCCTCTTTATCGTCCCCTTTTCACCTCATGTACGTAAGATGGGGGAGCTCTAAAGAGTGAGCGCAGAAAACTACAGAAGAGAAAAGGATTTGCAACATTAGGAACTAAAATAGCCAAAACAATGCCCCCCCCCCCGCCCTTTTAAAATCAGGGAAGAGACACCCAGAGTAGTTCAATGGTCCTAAATGGTCTCCACAGTGCAGTTCTCTCAATTGATAACTGACAGCGGGGATCTCTTAAAGAGAACTATCAATGAGTTCTTGAATCGTACCTACAGGATCTTTAGTTTGTACTGATGTAGGATCATTCAAAGGGATGATTTCCCCATGCTTCTGACCAACAGCTATTTTTACACACCTAGTCATCTCCAGAGAGAATTCCTGAAATCTTTTGTCGCTCTGTTTATATCGTATCTTCAGTACAGAAATCCCAGTTTGTCGACTACTCATACCTCCGACAATAACTCTAAACCTTAACGCTGCAACACACCCGAGACTAACTATTACACTAAAGTCTGAAACACACCGACGACTAACTCTTAACCTTAACTCTAAAACACCTCCAAGAATAACTTACCCTTAAGTCTGGAAACACCCAAGACTATCTCTTAACCATAACTCTAAAACATCTCCAAGTCTCACTCTTACCCTTAACTCGGAAACAACTCCTAGATGAACTCTTACTCTGAAAGCTGAAGAACACTACGAAGCTAATTCCTAACTTGTGCAAATGTGAAATTGCTGCAACCTCAACCTTGGTGTTAAATCTTTCGTACTTCAAACCTTTTTTTTTTTTTTTTACAGTTTTTGGTTAAATCACAAGATAAATTGGGCACTGCATTAATATTTAATTTTAGTTTTCTCATCAAAATGGTAACATTGCAGCTGTTTATTTACATATTTTGTTTCACCAAATTTGAAGGGATTCCCATCTTGCAATGCTAGATGTCTTCATTGTGTAATTTAAATGACTAAGTGCATTTAATCTTTTAACAATTTCATTATTGCTGTAAAGTGAAATTGCATTCTTTAAAACATTTACCTACTATGCTGATCATCTCATACGTCTCGGTAGAAAAACAGTGAAAAATGATTGATAGATTAATTAATTCTAAGAAAGGTGTCTTGGGTAGAAAAACCGATGGATGTCTGGTTGAAAACATGAACTTTTCTGATAGAAAGATTTCCCTTTGGCAAAACAGGGGTAAACTGCCACTCCAAGGCATTGAGATGAAGTCCACTACTCTGATTAAAAGCCAAAGAGTTGACACACCGAACAGAAAGCATCCAGTCAGTAGGGTTGTTCTGCTAGGGTTGAAGGGTTATGGTTGATCTGTGTATCTTACCCACGTCATGCGCAACAGACCCATCTCTCTACACCTATTAGGAGGTACAGAACATAATGCTAGCTATATTGCGGTCACTTTTTGAATAACAAAGTATTGGCTGGAAATATTCCTAATATTCACATATGTACCAGAAGTTGTCGGTAGTATTTGCCAAAAAATACTACATAATTTAAAACACCTAGAGCACTACATCACCTATCAACGGCCCCAGGGTTGTCAGCTGCTACCACTAATTGTGAAACAGGTAAGACTGCTTAGTCCACTTAGACTCCCTAGTCAACTTAGACTCAGTGACCCAGTCCTTAGCCTCTGTCCTTAAGTCCTACCCCTAGGTCAGGGGTAGTATTATGTGACCCCTCTTAATAATAAGAATAAGAATTGCTCAGAGAAAACCAGAGTAAAACAAAGATGAGTTCTCAAGTGATAGGGCATTGCTCAAATATTACCTCAAACTAGAGGTAGACCTTTGTACGTTCATATCTTAGTTTAGTTACACCTACATACAACTACACATAGCAATAATTAAATTACTTTTATATTACACATAAATAAAAAGAGCATGACAGCAGGGGGGTACTTATACATTACTGTCCCCATGGCAACTGGAAAGCAATATTTAGAAAGCTTTTAAAGCTGGGAGGGTCCCCAAACCCTCCTCCACCCAAATCCTCCTCACCCCTAAACAGTCTAGTAGGCCTTTAATAATGGTATTCTTACCTCTGTCGTGTATATTTGTTTGATGGAATTAATACATCATTATAAATGTACAGTAGAAATAAGGGAGCATCTTTCAGAAAACCGAAGGGCCTTTTGAACCAGTAGTTGGGCCAGCAGTAGGGTTAGCTCACTAGATATTATGTTGTAAGGCAAACCCTTGTATTGTAGGGTTAGCTCACTAGATATTATGTTGTAGGGCTAATCCTTGTATTGTAGGGTTAGCTCATTATATATTATGTTGTAGGGCTAACCATTGTTTTGTAGGGTTAGCACACCTGATGTTATCTAATAGGCTAACCTGGCATTAAAGTCTTTGACGTGCTGGGGACAACCTCATTGATGCAGTCAATAAATTCATTCCAAATGGCTAAACCCAAAGCACAAACAATGTTTTTATGAATGGGTCACCTTTCTTCTACAACAGTTTGAAGCGGTACATCAGCAGTAGGCCTTATAGTCTCTAAGGTAAGGGTCTACTCTAACCTGGTCTTATTAAAAGGTAAAGCACACTCACTGTCTGGATTTATATTTAAGACCTTATCTTGTGACAGCAAACTACACACAGTGGTCATAGGTCATGTTCAGAAAAAACATTACCTTCAGGGTAAGGGTCAGGGTTAGGTTTAGGGTTAGAGGGTTAGGGTTAGGGGCAGTGTTAGAGGGTTAGCGTTAGAGCGTTAGGGTTAGAGGGTTAGGGTTAGATTGTTAGGGTTAGAGCGTTAGAGCATTAGGGTTAGAGGGTTAGGGTTAGAGGGTTAGGGTTAGATTGTTAGGGTTAGAGCGTTAGGGTTAGAGGGTTAGGGTTAGAGGGTTAGGGTTAAAGGGGTTAGGTATTCTAGCAGTAAGGAAAAGCTCTGTATTTACATTTCTCAATCTTAAGGTCCACTTAAAAGTTTTCATCAAACCTGACCAGGGATAGCTTAAATGGTAAGGGCAACCTGGATTATAGTTAACCCTTAGTACTGTAGTGGTTAAGTTAAACCTTGTTATGTACGGTGGTTAAGTAACCCTTAGTACTGTAGTGGTTAAGTTAACCGCGTAGTATTGTATGGTTAGAGTTACCCTTAGTAATGTAGTGGTTAAGTTAACCCTTAGTACTGTAGTGGTTAGAGTTAACCCTTAGTAATGTAGGGTTTAGAGTTTACCCCTTAGTACTGTAGTGGTTAAGTTAACCCTTAGTACTGTAGTGGTTAGAGTTAACCCTTAGCACTGTAGTAGAAAGGATAGCCCTTGTAATGTAGTGGTTAAGTTAACCCGTAGTACTGGTAAGTGGTTAGAGATAACCCTTAGTACTGTAGTGGTTAGAGTTAACCCCTTAGTACTGTAGTGGTTAGAGTTAACCCTTAGTACTGTAGTGGTTAGAGTTAACCCTTAGTAATGTAGGGTTTAGAGTTTACCCCTTAGTACTCGTAGTGGTTAAGTTACCCACCTTCACGTAACTTGTAGTGGTAATGGCTAGCCTTTTTAGTATACGTTGGTTAAAGTTTAACCTTTAGTACTGTAGTGGTTAGAGTTAACCCTTAGCACTGTAGTAGAAAGGATAGCCCCTTAATGTAGTGGTAAGGGAAAAGGTAAACCCCTTAGCAGTGAAGTGTGGTTGTGACGGTAAGGGGTAAGGGTTAGTACCCCTTAGTACTGTAGTGTGGTGGTGAAGGTAAGGGCCCTTAGTGTAGTGGTTAGGGTAAACCCCTTAGCACTGAAGTGTGGTGGTGAAGATAAGGGTCCTTAGTGTAGCACTGTAGTGTGGTGGTGAAGGTAAGGGCCCTTAGTGTAGTGCTAAGTGTTAATTGAAATGGCTGAGCTGTAGATCATTTTAGTGCGATGCAGTATAAACTGAAATATCGTTGACACACTAGGCTTTATATTAAACAATATACTTGGATATGAAATGGTGTGTAACATTAGATACTTTAGAATATTCTGCATTATTTTGTCGAATATAAGGCCATATATTCTGGCACGCGTTGTGGTTTTGATGAACAGACAACAAACACACACACATGGTCCTTATAACCTCTAATCTGTCATATAACATTACTAATGACCTCTAACCTGTCATATAGCATTACAAATGACCTTTAAGCTGTCATATAACATAACTAATGACCTTTAAACTGTCATATAACATACCCTGTTTGCAAGGATATGGCAAGAATTAGGGTGGAAATAAATGTTGGGGATTATTTACACTTTAAGGTAAGTGTAAGTTCTAGGATAACGGTTAATGGGTAATGGGTTGAAGACCAAACTCACTGTGGAATAGGCTTAGAAACAGGCTGTTAATTAATCATACACCTCATACGTTTAAATAATCCTCCCATCAACATGGGCTTCACATACCCACCTGCGCGCCTCCCTCTGACCTCGGGACAAGCAGCCAGTCAGTCCATGAGGAGGCACGGAGGCAGGAAGAGAGCGCGAGGAGCGACGGCAGGAGGAGGAAGGAGGAGGGAGAGGACAGGAGCTGTTCCTGGGGTCTCTCGGTCTCCTCTCTCAGGAAGCCCTCTGATGTGGCAGTAGGGCTCCAGAGAGGAGAACAGGATGTAGACGCAGCCACAGGCTGACGAGAGCATGGTGGGTCCAGAACCTGGGTCGGTCTGCGCCACCACCAGCTTCCCCCACGTGTCGGAGCCCGCCGCGTACACTCACGCACGCCCACGCTGATGAAGGCGAAGATGGTGAAGAGCGTGACGGAGAAGGCCAGCGGGCCCGGGTCCACCCTGAACTCGCGGCCCTGGCTGTTCTGGTAGATGGCCGCGATGGACCACGCAACCTGGCATGGCAGCAGCGGGTTAATACGACTAACCACTCACTAACTAACTCAATATTACTAATGGAATACTAGCTGATATGAGGATACCAACTAAGGCTGAACCTGATACTAATTAATAATAACAAACTCATACTTCCACTTCAAATATGAACTAATACAAATTATACTACTAACTAGTGAGAATAATAATGCTAACTAACAGAGCTAGTTTAAGCCTACTAAGTTCTATTGGTCAAAGTCTAAGTCAGGTCTCATTTCAGTATCCAACTCTCCAGAGGCTTAGCCCTTAAATTCAGGGTTAGGGTTAGGTCAGGATCGGGTTTAGGTCAAGGTTAGGTCAGGGTTAGGGTTAGGTCAGGTCTCACTACTAGTTCTACTACAACTGAAAAATTATTACGATTGGTCAATTATTACGATACTACGATGGGCTCTATTGGCTTCCATCTGAAGCAACGTCATGACCAGACATTGGCTTTGATTGTAAGGGTTAGTCAGTTAGGGTTGGTCAGTTAGGGTTAGGGTTAGTCAGTTTGGGTTAGGGTTTGGGTTAGGGTTAGTCAGTAAGCGTTAGTCAGTGATTCATTACTCGATGGCTCACCCCGATGCCCAGAAAGACGTTGACAGCATTAGAGCCCGTCACGTTCCCAATAGAGGCGTCTGCATACTGGTCTTGTATCGCTGCGACCTTACTTGCAAATGTGTCTGGACAAAGGAGAAAGAACGGGCCGATATTCAGCTAAAAAGATCGGGTCAATTCTGATCAATATTCAGCGATGTTTAAGTAAGGGGAAAATTGTCTCAAAAACAAACTCTGGGTTATGCAAGCAAAATATACATATCTATCCCGGTGGGCTCAATATCTAACAATGAAGATATTTGAATCAAACATTCATTCACTCATTCTTTCATTCCTTATTCATGCACTCACCTGGTACAGAGGTTCTTAACTCATTCATATTCATTCACTCACCTCTTACAGAGGTTCCTTACTCATTCATATTAATTCAATCACCTGGTACAGAGGTTCTTAACTCATTCATATTAATTCAATCACCTGGTACAGAGGTTCCTTACTCATTCATATTAATTCAATCACCTGGTACAGAGGTTCCTAACACATTTATATTCATTCACTCACCTGGTACAGAGGTTCCTAAGGCCACAAAGACCACAGCGGTGACCGAGTCTTTCAGTCCAACTGTGCAGCCGAAGTGAGAAGCAAGGTCTCCTGGAACACAGAAATGTACTTGTATATATGTACTGGTATGTGCTGGTACTGGTATGTGCTGGTATGTGCTGGTATATAAGTACTGGTATGTACTTGTATATATGTGCTGGTATGTGCTGGTACTGGTATGTACTTGTATATATTTACTGGTATGTGCTGGTACTGGTATTTTCTGGTATATATGTACTGGTATGTATGTACTGGTATGTGCTGGTATGTATGCACTGGTTTGTGCTGGTATGTGCTGGTACTGGTATGTGCTGGTATATAAGTACTGGTATGTACTTGTATATATGTACTGGTATGTGCTGGTATGTATGTACTGGTATGTGCTGGTATGTATGTACTGGTATGTGCTGGTATATAAGTACTGGTATGTACTTGTATATATGTGCTGGTATGTATGTACTGGTATGTGCTGGTACTGGTATGTACTGGTATGTGCTGGTATGTTGTTACCTATGAAGGCCGTTAGCAGGCCGATCATGCAGATGGACACCACGAAGCAGGCCCAGCCGTTCCAGTAGTCTGTCGGAGGGACGAAGGCAAACAGAACTTTCCAGAAGACGGTCAGAAAGTGCATCACATAGTCGAAACACGAAGGCAACTTCTCCTCCCCACAGTCCTCGTCATCATCATCCTCCCCTGACAGAGAGAAGAAGGATACGGGGTTAGGGTTGATTAAGGTTATCCTGTAAGGGTTAAGGTTTGTTAAGTCCTTCCTGTAAGGGTTTGTTAAGGTTTCCTGTAAGGGTTAGGGTTTGTTAAGGTCTTCCTGTATGGGTTAGGGTCTGTAGGGTTATGGTTAGGGTCTGTAGTGTTAGGGTTAGGGTCTGTAGTGTTAGGGTTAGGGTCTGTAGTGTCCTAGGGTTAGGGTTAGGGTCTGTGGTGTCCTCGGAGACATGTTACCTAGCTGAGTCTCTAGGGGGCGGTGTTGCACTGTATAATGTTATCAAAGCATTAACATTTGCTGGACACCATAGTTTCATGCATCAGCAAAAGCGGATTTCACACCAACCCCGTAATTAAACGTCACATTATTATATTTTATATAAAGTATATGATATAAGATATTATATGAGATAAATAGAATGCATTGGACAGTAGAAAAGCCCAAACTAGAGCAGGATCCCAGCTGTTTCCTCCGATGACCTCCATCATGTGTGCCGACCTGGGAGGTGGGTGACTGAGGGGGTCCTATGTTGTGACTGTTAATTAGCGCGATAGCTGCGCAGCATGCTAGCATGGAGCCACTGGTGCTTCTCCTCACCAGCGCTGACCGTGATGGCCTCTATGAACTGGTCTCTCCAGCTGTTGGTCCCCACCAGCAGAGCCAGGTTGGTCTTCTTGATCAGCTTATCTACCGTGTTCTACGGGTTGGATGATAACCACATGGAAGAGAGGAGGGAGAGTTAGATGATAACATGGAAGAGAGGAGGGAGGGTTAGATGATAACATGAAAGAGAGGAGGGAGGGTTAGATGATAACATGAAAGAGAGGAGGAAGGGTTAGATGATAACATGGAAGAGAGGAGGGAGGGTTAGATGATAACATGGAAGAGAGGAGATAGGGATAGATGATAATCACAATAAATACGCTATGATAGTGTTCTTCTATGATATAACTATTATATAATTTATTACCTTATTGTTTTTACCGTAGCCATATATATATATATATACACAATAAAAAAACTACTAGTGTATATAAAGGTTGTTTACTACAGATATTACATATATATAAAACGTAGTTATAGTAGTAGTGATAGTAGTGATAGTAATTAGAGTTATGTAGTAGTTATGAAAGGAGTAGCTTTAGTAGAAATGTATTAGTTATGATAGTAATAGTAATACTGATGCAGTAGTTATGAAAGGAGCAGTAACGATAGTAGTTACATTAATTATACATTTCTTATGATACTAGTTACAATAATAATACAGTTGTTATGATAGTAATAATAATGCACTAGTGAGGATAGTAGTGCTATTAGTGACGCAGAAGTTAGGAGAATAGTATTAATAATAGTAATGCAGTAGCTATGATAGTATTTATAGTAAGGCAGTACATATGATAGTATTAATAATAGTCATGCAGTATTTATGATAGTATTAATCATAGTAATTCCAGTAGTAATGAAAGTATTAATAGTAATGCAGTAGTAATGATAGCATTAATAGTGATGCAGTATTTATGATAGTATTATAATAGTAATGCAGTAGTTATGATAGTATTAATAGTAATGCAGTATTTATGATAGTATTAATAATAGTAATGCAGAAGTTATGATAGTATTAATAGTAATGCAGTAGTCACGATAGTATTAATAATAGTAATGCAGTAGTTACGATAGTATTAATAATAGTAATGCAGTAGTTATGATAGGAGCATAATAGTGATTCTGTAGTTGTGATAGTATTAATAATAGTAATGCAGTAGTTATGATAGGAGTATTAATATTGATTCTGTATTTATGATAGTATTAATAATAGTAATGCAGTAGTTATAATAGTATTAATAATAGTAATGCAGTAGTCACGATAGTATTAATAATAGTAATGCAGTAGTTATAATAGTATTAATAATAGTAATGCAGTAGTCACGATAGTATTAATAATAGTAATGCAGTAGTTATGATAGGAGTATTAATATTGATTCTGTAGTTATGATAGTATTAATAATAGTAATGCAGTAGTTATAATAGTATTAATAATAGTAATGCAGTAGTCACGATAGTATTAATAATAGTAATGCAGTAGTTATAATAGTATTAATAATAGTAATGCAGTAGTCACGATAGTATTAATAATAGTAATGCAGTAGTTATAATAGTATTAATAATAGTAATGCAGTAGTTATAATAGTATTAATAATAGTAATGCAGTAGTTATAATAGTATTAATAATAGTAATGCAGTAGTCACGATAGTATTAATAATAGTAATGCAGTAGTTATAATAGTATTAATAATAGTAATGCAGTAGTTATAATAGTATTAATAATAGTAATGCAGTAGTTATAATAGTATTAATAATAGTAATGCAGTAGTTATGATAGGAGTATTAATATTGATTCTGTAGTTATGATAGTATTAATAGTAGTAATGTTGTTATGATAGGAGTATTAATAGTAATAAGCAGCTGTCATAGTATAATAGTAATAAGTGAATGAGTAGTTGTCCTACCTTGAACTCGTATGATTCCTCGATGATGATCTCCATCTTGACGTGGTCTCCTAACATCGGCCGTCCCATTTCAGCCACACGACGCTGCTCTTCGTCCTCCAGGACCTCCTCTTCCTCCTCCTCTCCCTTATCTGAACATGTAGCATTAGATTAAGGTATAAAGGGTTAAGGGCAGGTAAGAACCAGAAGATGTTAACCAGAAGATGGACACCACTGTCTTCATATGAGTGGTAGAAACCATCAGATATCACTACTAATACTACCACTAATCTGGGTGCCTCAACGTGGTGTTGACAACACGAGCCACAACTCACTAGTGGTTACTCATTAGTGGTTACTCACGTATGTTAACTTTATAACGTTTACCCGATAATGGTTACCAGATAATGGTTACACGATAATGTATTATGTTTACTTCAAAACCTTTAAAAATTGATATTTCATATTCAAATCTGATAAACATAATTCACTCTACAGTTGTCTGACAAACAACCTGAACAGTTGTCGATATGAATGGATAAATATATAGACGGATGAGTGGATGAATGGATGAGTGGATGAAACAAAGGGTCAGATCGATGTCTTTAGTGACACATGCACCAGACATTCATGACCTTATATAATAAGGTTAGTACATATTATATACTTCAATATATCACCATGACTCATATATAACCTTACATTCGGGACATGTAGGTATATATTGTAGAATGGTATATATCACTATAACCCATTACTATATATCAGAATATGTCTATCCACACCTGCACATTATATAATCCTCGCTAAATCCAGCTGTGCATTGTGATTGGTCGAGCAGGTAGCTGTACCTGGGTTAGGGTTAGTCCCAATTTCCTATCAACATTGTACATATTGCAACAATAATGTAAACCCTATATCCCTGGAGTGCACTGATACTGTATTATTTATAAATCTATATCTCTATATCTCTATATATCTCTCTCTCTATATATATACTGTAGTTGTGGTTAGGGTTACCGTCTATACCAATGCTTAATTATATGATATAACCCATTATTATATTGTATAATTCTAACTATATGATATAACCCTATACTTATTAACTTCAATAGTGTTTATTCTACTGTCATAGAAGAGAGATTCTGAGATCATGCTGTGCTCCCTCCTGATTGGCTGTCATGATCTGTCCATCCCCACCCACCGCGTCTCCATTGGGGGTCGTCCAGCAGGAGGAGGAAGGAGGCGTGTTTATTGTATTCTTCACGGTCTAAGATCCTAAGGGTTATGGACTTCCTGTATGGGACACACATACACACACATGCACAGGCACACACGCACACACACACACACACACACACACACACACACACACACACACACACACACACACACACACACACACACACACACACACACACACACACACACACACACACACACACACACACACACACAGAACACACACGGTTGCACACAAACAGACAAACACACATGCACACACGGACACACACGCAATCACACACACACACATGCACAGAAACACATGTGTTCAACACGTGTATACACACACAGCAAGTGTGTGTTGACACGAAAACAGATGAGCATGCATGATGAACACATCAAAGCAGACACACGCACACGCACACACATGTCTGGATTGATGCGTGTGTAGCCAACTCTGCAGTCACAGGTTCAGAGTTCAGAGGTCACGCGGTCTTTGACCTTTGGAGTCTTTGTTTCCCACCAGGTGAGGCGCACCGATCTCCAGGTAGAACCGTCTTGTTTCTTCTCATACTCCTCATCATCAATGATCCGCACCTTGATGCTCTTACTGAGGTGTCAGTACGCAGTCAGCAAGAGGAGGAGGAGGGAGGAGAGAGAGGAGAGGAGTAGAGGAGGGAGGAGGAGGGAGGGAAGAAGAGAGAGATGGAGGAGGGAGAGGAGGAGGGCAGAGGGAGGAGAGAGGAGAGAGAAGAGGAGAGAGGGAGGAGGAGAGAGGGGGAGGAGAGAGGGAGAAAGAGAGAGAGAGGGAAGAGGGAGGCAGGAAGGAGGAGACAGGAGAGAGGGAGGAGAGAGGCGGAGAAGGAGAGAGAAAAGATGAGAGAGGGAGAAGAGAGATGGAGGAGGATAGAGGGAGGGAGGGAAGAAGAGAGAGAGGGAGGAGGAGAGAGGAGGAGGAGGGAGAGGAGGAGGGCAGAGGGAGGAGGGGAGAGGAGGAGGGAGGAAGAGAGAGAGAGAGGGGAGAGGGAGGCAGGAAGGAGGAGACAGGAGAGAGGGAGGAGGGGATGGAGGAGCAGAGAGGAGGAGGAGAGAGGGAGGAGAGAGAAGGAGAGAAAAGGTGAGAGAGGGAGGAGGAGAGAGAAGCAAAGGCAGAAGACAAGTGAGGAAAGACAAAACAGCTAAGAAGGATGACCAAAGGGTTAAGGTTAAGATCAAAGGGTTAAGGTTAAGATCAAAGGGTTAAGGTTAAGATAGAAAGGTTACGGTTAAGATCAAAGGGTAAGATTAATAGATTATGGTTAGCGGCTCATGTATTAATGTATAATGTATGAGTGATCTTATTCTCCACAGTCTTGTACTCACACTTTACACTAACACTACTGCTGCTACTTCTTTTGCTATTCTGCGGCTGCTTTCTGTGACGGCTGAGTTTATTTCTATTTCCTAGTCTTGACATATTTATTAAGCTATTTATATACATAATGCTTTGGAAATTTGAAGGCCATGAGTTAGAAAGAGATTGGTTCAAATCTCATAATACAAAACTATACAATGGAACAGTCTCACACACACACACACACACACTACACACACACACACACACACACACACACACACACACACACACACACACACACACACACACACACACACACACACACACACACACACACACACACACACACACACACACAGACACACACCGGAGCAGTGCTTCTATTAATATCAGGAATATCAATGTCATTAAACCAGGACGACTAAAGCAGTGAACGAGAACAGGCCAAGTCCTGCTGGGAATATCAGGGGCTACCCTGTGGGGATATCACCAGAGAGCTCCCACTATCACCAACTTACTACTGGTAAACTAACCAACTAACACTGCAACTAACTACTGCTAGAGCTAACCAACTAACACTATCACCAACTAACCACTGGTTAACTAACCAACTAACACTATCACGAGCTTACTACTGGTAAACTAACCAACAAACACTATCACCAAATAACTACTGGTAAACTAACCAACTAACACTGCAACTAACTACTGCTAGAGCTAACCAACTAACACTATCACCAACTAACTACTTGTTAACTAACCAACTAAAACTATCACCAGCTTACTACTGGTAAACTAACCAATGAACACTATCACCAAATAACTACTGGTAAACTAACCAACTAACACTGCAACTAACTACTGCTAGAGCTAACCAACTAAAACTATCACTAACTACCTACTGGTAAACTAGCAAACTAACACCATCACGAAATAACTACTGGTAAACTAACCAACTAACTATATCACCAACTAACTACTGGTAAACTAACAAACGTACACTGTGCTGTGGGCCCTATCTTGCATCCGGCACTGACTTAATCACTGGCGCATGTGTCGTTGCTAGTTTGCAACTGGCGCCGAGCGTGCTTTTCCCTCCTGCGCCACGCGTCGGTAAATTAGGGAATGATCTTGCGCCCCAATGGGCGGCTCGGTGAAAGGATGAGGCGTGTTCTGGCGCAAACGTTCCCTGTTGCTATTTTGACGTTTCATAAACCACTTGCGCCACAAACCAGAAAATACCTGGTTTAAAGTCAGTGACGCGTTGTTCAGATGCTATTTTAAGGGCGCATGCATAATGTTGCTTGTGCACCTCGTGCATATACTTTGCTTCTCTCATCTACCTAGCCACACATGCCTGGTAACTTATTTGGGAAAGAGCAGCATAAGTTGTACTTTTAAACCAATGCATCTGCAAACACCGTAGGCAAACACATATTTTCTTGACACAGACATCGTGTACATGCCGATAACTTTTTGGATTGATGAGTAGGCCTATTTGATCGTGAGAAAACATTGTTTTACCGCGAGTGAGTGTTAAAAAGAAAGAATGGATGCGGGCGCGCGTGTGTGTATACATACACACACACGCGCGCCCGCATTCATTCACACGCGCGTCAATCTGTTTAACACACGCAAACTAAACACGTAACGCATAATACAGTCCATGGCAATGTATATAAACGGGGGGACACATATAGGACGCATATTAGGAACACAAGTCGATAACCATAATGCATACAATACTGATAAGAAACTATGTTTATAATGTAGGTTTGCGTAGGCTATAAATAGAACCACAGTTACCGCATAGGCCTATCATATCATATAGGCTACGTTTTCTTTGCCGAAATTTATTTGAGGACTCAGTATTTCTGAAGTTGTGGAAGAAAACCTTATTCCATGTGTGAATTAGGCCATATTATTTGACCATTAACTGAGCCATTTGCAGTTTGAAATTGAAAACGGGTAATTGGGCTACTTTAGACCAACCCTTTTTAGAAGGGTTAGGGTTAGGGTTAGAGTCATTTTTCGCGCCGGTAAACTAGCGACATGGCCGTAGAACCGCCCACAAAGCTACTTGCGCTTGGAGCTTCTCACTTGCGTTTAAGACCGTTTAAATAGGGCCCTAAAACTTACTAACTTTGGGTATACTAACCAGCTAACTATACTACTAACAGAGGCATTTCTTGTCAGTAAATATATAGTTTAGTCTCTAAACCAAACACCCTAACCATAACATAACACTATTGTTACATCCAACCCGAATGTTACAAAAATACCCTTAAGTAAAACCCGAACATTACATCCCCTAACTTAACACTGTCCCAAATGTAACATCTATATTATGTATACTAACAAGTTACTAACAAGGTTAATATTATGTATAGTTACTAACAAGGTTAATGTAATGTATAGTTACTAACAATGTTAATATATGTAGTTATGTGTGTGTAGGTTGTATCATTTAGTTATAACACGGATGAGAGTGGAGGACTGTCTGTATGTATACCGTATGTATATATATATACTATATATATAGTTACATCTTATCCGCTCCCGTTGGTCTTTGCGTAGCCATCATTACAGTGAACAGAAGTTAACCCCATCACAAGCTGTTGCCTAGCAACTGTTACCCTGACACCAGAGCAGCTGGTTTTGACGCTGCTTTTCTTCCAGACCATTCAGGATGAATAATGTCATCGAAGATGCAAAAGCAGCAATTTCAAACCACAATGTATTATAATAGTGTATATCAAATAAAGGATTTAATAAATACGTACAAATGACGGTAAAAACAACAAGGTAGGAAAATAGGAAAAAGAAGAAGAAATTTAGTAGAAATTCTGTGAACTTCAGATGGCATGCTCTCCAATTCTCTGACCTTTAGGTGACCCTGACCCTAAATTTGACCTTTAGGTGACCCTAACCCCAACTCTGACCTTTAGGTGACCCCTTACCCTAACTTTGGCCTTAAGGTGACCCTGACCTTAACTCTGAACTTCAGGTGACCCTGACCCTATCTCTGACTGACCCCAACTCTGACCTTTAGGTGACCCTGACACTTGTCGGACTCTGACCTTTAGGTGACCCTGACTCTTCCTACACACACACTCCTACACACAGGCGTGTACACTCACAGTCCTTCACACACACACTTCTACACGCAGGTGTGTACACACACACTCCCTACACACACATTCCTACCCACACACACACTCCTACACACAGGCGTGTACTCACAAGATCTCGTCGTTGTTGAACTCCAGGACACCGTGGGCATCCTCAAAGTCCTCGCCGCCGCCGCGGGCCGTCCCCTCCAGGGTCTTGTAGGGCAGCGTGACCACGCCTCGCGCCCCAGAGGTCCGCAGCACCTTCAGCTCCATGGTGCCCACGCTCTCGCTCACGTGGCACACCGCCTCCTCCAGGGTGAAGATCCCGGCGTGGTCGTCGTCGAAGATGGTGACGGTGGCGGTGGAGGCGGGGCCGAGACAGGCCACGGAGGGGTCGGGGGCGGTCCCCTCGGACTGCTCCCCGTCCGGAGCCAGGACCCTCAGGTTGGACAGGTGGATCAGGAAGTTCTCGTCCTCCTCAAAGATGTCATCGTCGATGATGCCCACGCGGACCTCCTTCAGCGTCTCGCCGGGTTTGAAGACCACCACCCCCTCGGTAAACTCGTAGTCGGAGCCAGCGTTGGCCGTGCCGTCCTCGGTGCGGTAGTCCACGGCCAGGGTCCGGTCGGGGTCTCCCCCCTGGCGGACTAGGGTCACCGCCACCGTGCCGCAGTTCTCCAGACACTGGTAGGAGCTGGGCTCAAAGAAGACCCGGGTCACAGGGTCGCTGTCGCCCGCCTGCGAGCGCACCTCCTGCAGGCTGACCGCCTTGCGGGCCTGGTCCGCCCGCGTTCTTTTCAGGATGTTGCCCGCGCCCGTCATCAGCCTGGTTGCCTGGCAACGGTAAAAGGCTCGACTCTTCTGCTGCTGACTAAGGACCTGATAGTTGGCCAGCTCTATAAGCTGCTCCACCTGAAACACACACACAGATGCTGTAGGACTCCTGGTACTGTCTTTATAACCCTGGCACTATTACCTGGTACAGCCAGCTCTTTATAACCCTTTACAACCCTGGAACAATACCCTGGTACGCTCAGGTCTTTGTAACCCTGGTACTATTCCCTGGTACGCTCAGGTCTTTGTAACCCTGGTACTATTCCCTGGTACAGTCAGGTATATATAACCCTGGTACTATTCCCTGGTACACTCAGGTCTTTGTAACCCTGGTACTATTCCCTGGTACGCTCAGGTCTTTGTAACCCTGGTACTATTCCATGGTACAGTCAGGTATTTATAACCCTGGTACTATTCCCTGGTACGCTCAGGTCTTTTTAACCCTGGTACTATTCCCTGGTACGCACAGGTCCTTGTAATCCTGGTACCATTCCCTGGTATACTCAGGTCTTTGAGTGCACACCTCTCTGTCAGGATGTTTCTGTTTCAACTCCTTCAGGATTTTGGCCATGTCCCTCCTGGTCTCTTCGTCGTCCAGATCCTTCTCATCCAGCTCCAGACCCAGAGGACCGTCTAGGAAGTCTACGCCGTGAGAGTTCAGCATCTTCCCGTCCATCTCAATGTCCACCTGACACGGATCAGCCGAGGTTACAAAGAATGGTAGAATATTAGGTTTAGGGTTAGTGGAGGTCATGGGGTTAGGGTTAGGGTTAGTGGAGGTCATGGGGTTAGGGTTAGGGTTAGTGGAAGTCATGGGGTTAGGGTTAGGGTTAGTGGAGGTCTTGGGGTTAGGGTTAGGGTTAGTGGAGGTCTTGGGGTTAGGCGGTACCTTGGAGGGCAGAGGGCGGTCTCCCTCGGTCTCGATGATCATCCCGCGGTGCTTGCCCGCCCGGTAGTGTTTGTACATGTATTTGTAGAAGAGCAGGCGGCGGTCAGCGATCCAGGCGAACAGCACACAGATGGGGAAAAAGAAGAGTGTCAGGAGTGCCTCCCAGACCTGCACCACCCCCGGGGAGATCACAGCCAGGATGAGGTACAGCCAGATGTAGGCGAAGATGCTCCACGACGCGGTGACGAAGAAGACCCGCAGGTGTTTCACCTTCCTGGTCTCCCCGTCCGGAACCACGTACACACAGATGCCGATGATGACAAACATGTTGAAGGCGGCAGAGCCCACGATGGTGGAGGGGCCCATGGCCCCCGCCGTGAAGCCGTGGCCAATCACCTCGATGACGGACAGCAGGATCTCCGGTGCCGAGGAGCCGAGCGCCATCAGGGTGAGGTTGGACACCGTCTCGTTCCAGATCCGCACGGTGGTCGTCATGGTTTCCCCATTGGGCTTCTTGATGGTGATCTCCTTCTCCTGCGAGGTGATGACCTCGATGGAGGCCATGAAGCGGTCGGCCACAATGGACACGCCGAGGAACATGTAGACCAGCGCCACAAAGTACACGGTGGCCCGGGCCACCTTGTCCCCCGACGACGGGTTCCGGGGCTCCCAGACGGGAAGCAGGACCCCCCGGGAGCACGGCTCCGCCTCACTGCAGTTACGGCTTGTGGGAACCATGGAGACGGAGCCGTCAGGGGCGCGGTCCAGGCCGGCGGCCCAGGAGGTCTGCAGCAGCAGGAGGAGGGTCACCATAACGACGGCTAACGATGGAGAGAAGAGGGTGGAGGGTGTCCAGCGGGCCATGGTGACGTGGTAACCACTATTATGGGATAGATCCTGGATGTTAAGAGAGAGGAGGGAAGAGAAGGGTGTGAATGGTAGTTATATTCTTAAGGTAAATATCGGTTTTACTGTCACACTAAGCTTTTATATATTATCCAACCACCTGAACCCTATTGCAGTATAATTCATCGAATTCATACTCGATAACAGACTAACTAGGCTTGTGCTTCAATATGAGCTCAACAACATCAACTAAAACAACAACTCATCTATTGACCATAAACACAAAATACACCTAAGATAAGATAAGATAAGATAGACACTAGTGCGGAGTTGTGGAGTGTGATGTCAGTGAAATTCAAAATTCCAGCAGCAGTAGTACAGACAAGACACATAAACAAGCAAGAAAAACACAAGCTAAAGTGCATCAAGACATAGTATAAATAAATACATTTTAAAAAGAAGCAGCATCAGCAGATGTTAGCAACAATTATTATATCTTATTTGTGTTCTTGTTTAATAAATGGAGTGTATAGCAATAAAAATTAATAAATAAATAGATTATGCAAGCTCGATCATCCTATTTCTATTTCTATTTCCCTTTATCCACTGTACTCCTAAGATAAGATAAGATAAGATAGACACTAGTGCGGAGTTGTGGAGTGTGATGGCATGATGGACAAAGGAGTTTATTAGTCTGTTGGTGCGGCATCTGGGGAGGAGCAGCCTGCCGCTGAAGAAGCTTCTTTGGTTGTTGATGACAGTGTGCAGAGGGTGGCTGGTGTCATCCAGGATGTCCAGAAGGTTTTTTGTGGCGTTCTCTTCTTCTGCCACTTTCACCAACAATCCAGCCTGAAGCCGCAACAGAAGCCGGCCGCCTAAATGACTATGTCAAGCCCGGAGAGGTCCCTCTGGTTTGTGTGCTCCCAACACACCATAGCGTTAAAAGGGATGCTGGCGACCACCGACTTAATAGAAAATTGACAGAATTTACTACAGATAATTAAAAATCGCGCAGCCTCCTAAAAAAAACAGTCTGTTGGGCTCTTGTAGAGGTGGTCGTATTGCCCAGTCCACTATTTGCAAGCCACACTCCCAGGTACTTATAGCTGCCCAACGTGTTCTACCTCTACCCCATCGATGTCCACTGCTTGGGGCGTGGCCTTAGACTTCCAAAGTCTACCACCAGCTCTTTGTTTTTTATATGGCGTTGAGCTGCAGCTGTTTGCATGTCTCAGGTGCAAGTCTCTCAGAGTCCGGTACTTCTCTCTTGTTCCCCCCCCTATACACCCCATGATGGCTGTGTCGTCAGCATACCTCTGAATGTGCATGATTCAGAGTTAGGCTGAAGTCGAGGTATAAGGTGGAGAAAGATGGCCACACAGGTCCCACTGAACCGTCCCTGCGTGCTGCTGATTAAGATGTCTGATGTGGTGTCCTTTATTCAAACAAACTGTGGTCTATCAGTGAGGTAGTATGGTGATTACACTAGTATCAGGTGGTGTCTACGTGCATAAGGCTGACAGTTTGTTTCTAGTATGAGGCTGGATTGTGTGGAAGGCACTAAGAAGTAGAGGAAAAGAATCCTGACGTGCCCGCCCCCTTGTCAGTGTGAGTGGTGATGTATACATCATGTTATTAAGTAAATATGGATTAAGATCTATTAGACCTTTGTAACTATGCTACAGTTAGATGTAGGA
>OLKM01003315.1:7500-10405 GCA_900291075.1 Melanogrammus aeglefinus | reverse complement strand
CCGGTCCGCTCGCGTGCTTCTTCTAGGATTGTTGCCGGCGCCCGTCATTCAGCCTGTGATTGCTGGCAACGGTAAAAGGCTCGACTCTTCTGCTGCTGACTAAGGACCTGATAGTTGGCCAGCTCTATAAGCTGCTCCACCTGAAACACACACACAGATGCTGTAGGACTCCTGGTACTGTCTTTATAACCCTGGCACTATTACCTGGTACAGCCAGCTCTTTATAACCCTTTACAACCCTGGAACAATACCCTGGTACGCTCAGGTCTTTGTAACCCTGGTACTATTCCTTGGTACGCTCAGGTCTTTGTAACCCTGCGTCACTTATTCCCTGTTACCATGTCAGGGGCTATATTATAACCCTGGTTACTATTCCCCTGGATCGTCAGGTCTTTTTATCCCTGCGTACTAATTCCTGTACACTCAGTCCTTGTAACCCTTGCGTACTATTCCCTGTACGTCAGCGTCTTAACCCTGGTACTATTCCCTGGTACCAGTCAGGGTATTTATAACCCTGGCTACTATTTCGGCCTGGGTACGCTCAGGTTCTTTCTTAACCCCTCGTACCTGAGTTTCGCTGCGTACGCACAGGCTCCTTTGTAATCCTGGTACCATTCCCTGGTATACTCAGGTCTTTAGTGCACACCTCTTCTGTCAGGATGTTTTCTGTTCAACTCCCAGGATGCCAGCCCCCTGGGTCTCATTCGTCGTCCAGATCCTTCTCATCCAGCTCCAGACCCAGAGGACCGTCTAGGAAGTCTACGCCGTGAGAGTTCAGCAATCTTCCCGTCCATCTCAATGCCCTCACCTGTCCACGGCATCAGCCAGAGGTTAACAAGAATGGTAGAATATTAGGTTTAGGGTAGTGGAGGTCATGGGTTACGGGTAGAGTTAGTGGAGGTCATGGGTTAGGGTTAGCGCGAGTTTAGTGGTAATCCATGCGGTATTAGGGTTTAGGGGTTAGTGGAGCGTCTTGGGTTAGGGTTAGCGGTTTAGTGGAGGTCTTGGGGTTTTATAATTAGCGGTACCTCTGCGGAAGGGCAGAGGGCGCGTCTCCCCTCGGGTCTCGATGATCATCCCGCGGTGCTTGCCCGCCCGGTATGTTTACATGTATTTGTAGGAGAGCATGCGGCGGTCAGCGATCCACTAACAGCGCACACAGATGGAGGCGAAACGAAGAGGTGTCAGGAGGTGCCTCCCAATCCTGCCCACCACCCCCGGGAGATCACAGCCAGGATGAGTACAGCCAGATGTAGGCGAAGATTGCTCCACTGACGGGTGACGAGAGAAACCCGCATATTCACCTTCCTGTCTCCCCGTCCTGGCAAACCACGTACACACAGATACATGATTGACAAACATGTTGAAGGCGGCAGAGCCCACGATGGCTGGAGCGGGCCCAAGGGCCCCCGCCCGTGAAGCCGTGCAAAAAATCAACTCGATGACGTCCGACACGCAGGATACTCCGTGCCGAGAGGAGCTTCGAGCGCCTTATCTAGGGTGAGGTTGGCCACAGCCGTCCTCGTTCCAGATCCGCGGACAGGGTCGCGTCGTTCATGGGTTTCCCCATTGGGTCCTCTTGAATGGACCGCCCCGAGGTGATGACCTCGATGGAGGACCAATGAAGCGGTCGTCCTACAAAATAGGACACGCCGAGACACATGATAGACCAGGCTTCGCCACTCTAAGGTACACGGTGGCCCGGGCCACCTTGTCCTTTTTGTAGCGAGGAGGGTTCCGGGCTCCCAGACGGGAGCAGGAAGACCCCCCGGGAGCACGGCTCCGCCTATGAGTTCGGTTGTTGGGAAATGGAGACGGAGCCGTCAGGGGCGCGGTCCAGGCCGGCGGCCCAGGAGGTCTGCAGCAAGCAGGAGGAGGGTTCCACCATAACGACGGCTAAGGATGGAGAGAAGAGGGTGGAGGGTGTCCAGCGGGCCATGGTGACGTGGTAACCACTATTATGGGATAGATCCTGGATGTTAAGAGAGAGGAGGGAAGAGAAGGGTGTGAATGGTAGTTATATTCTTAAGGTAAATATCGGTTTTACTCTGTCAACACTAAGAGCTTTTATATATTATCACACCACACCTGAACCCTATTGGCAGTTAGGTATAATTCATCGATTCATAGCTCGTATAACAGACTAATTCTAGGCTTGTGCTTCAATATGAGCTCAAACAACCATCAACTAAACAAACAACTCATCTATTGACATGAAACACAACAAAATACACCTAAGATAAGATAAGATAAGATAGACACTAGTGCGGAGTTGTGGAGTGTGATGGCATGATGGACAAAGGAGTTTATTAGTCTGTTGGTGCGGCATCTGGGGAGGAGCAGCCTGCCGCTGAAGAAGCTTCTTTGGTTGTTGATGACAGTGTGCAGAGGGTGGCTGGTGTCATCCAGGATGTCCAGAAGGTTTTTTGTGGTTCTCTTCTCTGCCACTTTCACCAGACAATCCAGCCTGAAGCCGACAACAGAGCCGGCCCGCCTGATGAGCTTGTCAAGCCTGGAGGAGTCCCTCATGGTTGTGCTGCCTCCCCAACACACCATAGCGTTAAAAAGGATGCTGGCGACCACCGACTAATAGAACATTGACAGAAGTTTACTACAGATATTAAAAGAGCGCAGCCTCCTTAAAAAATACAGTCTGTTTTGGCCTTTCTTGTAGAGGTGGTCGGTATTGCCCAGTCCAGATTTTTGTCAAGCCACACTCCCAGGTACTTGTAGCTGCCCACGGTTTCTACCTCTACCCCATCGATGTCCACTGCTTGGGGGCGTGGCCTTGACTTCCCAAAGTCTATCACCAGCTCTTTGGTTTTTGATGCGTTGAGCTGCAGGCTGTTTGCATGTCTCCAGGTGGCAAAGTCTCTCAGAGTCCGGTACTCCTCCTCTTGGTCCC
>OLKM01003315.1:0-2500 GCA_900291075.1 Melanogrammus aeglefinus | reverse complement strand
AAAATAAAGCTCCTCCACAATAACCTTACCGCCTACTGTAGGCTGCGACCCTCCTTGCTCAACCGAGGACCATGATCGAAATGGATGTACATTTATGTATAATACCGTATATATATTTACAATGCGTCATATTAAGATATTGAAGTAATACATTTTATCATATTACTATATTAAGTTATCATATTTATCAGGTGTAATTTTTTAATGTGTGTGTGTGTGTGTGTGTGTGTGTGTGTGTGTGTGTGTGTGTGTGTGTGTGTGTGTGTGTGTGTGTGTGTACGTATGTGTAACCCTCGTGGCAGGGCTTCCGGATGCTGGGTATCCTGGATGTGAAGACCCCCTGAGCCAGAGAGGCGGTGTTCACGGGGGCGGGGGGGGCCGTGGTCTTCGCCTCCTTCATCTTCCTGGCCACCAGTAACGCTTCGTCAACGATAACCCATCAGTAGTATTATAACACCAATCTATTAATATTACTTAATAACAATAAATAATATCATTATATAACTTACATAAGTAGATATGTAGGTATAGATGTATGTGTATATAGAGGGTATATTATATTATATATTATATATATTATAATTATTATATATTATATATATATAGATATATTATATATATTAATATTTGTATATGATGGATATGTGGATATATATATAGATATGTGTGTATAATAGATATAGATCAATGTGTCATAACTATACACATCTACTATGTATATAATTATAAAATACATATAGATATAGATGTATAATGTGCTTTGGCAGGTCGAGTGGCGCTCGTTTGACCGTTGGTTTCGCTGGCTTCATGCTCACCACGCTGGATTCCTGGTGAGGATCTCGATCACACACCCGCTCGTCACTTCAATATGTTTTAGTGTGTTCAGTGTCTTCAGTTAGGTGTGTTGCTGTCTGTCGGCGGTCTCATGTGTTATGCAGGACCGGTGTCGGCTCGCTGCTCGTCCAGCAGAGAGTTCTGCAGGATGGACTCAAGAACCAGGTGGCCTTCGAGGAACCAGCAGGACCAGACACCAAGACCCCAGAGACCGACAGCTGGACACCAGAGACCATGACCCCCAGAGACCTCAGAGTCTGACAGCTCCGACCCCCAGAGACCAATACCCCAAAGCAGACCCCCAGAAACCGGACAGCTAGAGATAAAAAAAAACCCTGACAGCAGGGACCCGAGACCCCTAACAACTGGGACCCAAGAGACCCGGACCCTGACAACTGGCCCAGAGACCCCCCGAACCTGACCAGCTGGCACCCAGAGACAAAGCCCCCTGACCCTTTCTGGACTTGTCTCTACCCTTATTGACCGAAGGAACAGACCCAGTCACAGTAGAGACAGATCCAGTCCAGAAGGGACAGACAGACCTTGTTGGAGTGCCTCCATGAATTACAGTGTATTTAAATATTAAAACATTCAGGTGTATGGAAAATGATTTGTCTTTATATTTATTGTTCCATTTTTATTGAACGTTGCTCTCACAGGTAACGAGTATTTAGGCCCGGTTACGGGGCCAAACAAATGAGTTGTACTATGTCATCGTGGATTTCAGTTTCATATAAAGTATACCAAAAACGCCGCTCTTAAAATCCTCTCTCGAACAACAAGGTACCAGTAGAAAATGGAAAATGACAATGTATTTTATAAGTAATCTGTAGAGCGAAGCACTGCACGCTGTCGTACCAAACACAGGGGGGTGGAGCGCTCATCTGGTCCCGAGTCCTGTCGGATCCAGCAGAACTCTGATCAGAAGAACCTCTGATCCAGAGTCCTGCTAGAATCCAGCAGACCTCTGATCCAGAGTTCCTAGAATCCATTAGAACATCTGGTCAGAGTCCTAGCCAGAAAGAACCTCTGATCAGATCCTGCTTCGATCAGCAGAACCTCTGATCCAGAGTCCCTGAATCCAGCAGAACCTTTGGTCAGAAGTCCCTGAATCCAGCAGAACTTCTGATAAGAGTTCAAGAATACAGAAGAACTCTAAAAGCAGAACGCATCTGGTCAGAGTCCTAATATACAGCGAACATTGTCTGATCTGCTGATTCAAGCAGAAAATCCGAGAGAGAACGGCTCAAGAAGACGAGGCAGGGACCAATGGAGCATGACCCTTCCAGAGGATTCTATCATCATCTTCACAGGTAAGATTAGAGCCACATGAGTCCAGCTGAATTTTGAGTAGTCAAGATTCCAGTCATGAATTAAGATGAGACTCTACTAGCAGGAACTCTGGTCAGTGAGTCATATCTAGCAGACCTCTGGTCCTGAATCCTCCTCCGATCAAGCAGACAACATTCTGAGTGACGGATCAGAGACAGCCAGGACCAACATGAGGCTGACCTCAGAGATCGAATCATCATTCCACAAGGTAAGGATTAGGGCCAATGGGTTTTTATTTTAGTTTGATTCAAGATTTAAGTCTGAATTACAGACTAGCTGCTACCTGCAAGGAACCAGGTGCCATGAGTCATTTAGGGACATCCGAGGGGAACCC
>OLKM01003314.1:0-38935 GCA_900291075.1 Melanogrammus aeglefinus | reverse complement strand
GAGAGAGATATAAGCAGATTAAAAACAAGAAAGAAGGAAAGAAAGAAAGAAAAGTAAAAGAAAGACAATGAATGCCATATGTTGCCTCAACTAGAAGCGGCAAGGTAAGACTGGGAGAGTATAATATAATAGAATAGGTTTGTGGCCTATGGTGCAACTCTCAAGGGACTTTTGGGCGCGAGGTCTCAGTTAAGTTGAGCAGAATGTCCTAAGACAGGAAGTTCTGATAGCCAACGTTTGAAGCGTGGCACTGCTTTCTGACTTACAAAGCCTTAAAATATGTCTCTTTGCCATTAACAAGTTTAGTTGTTTGCATATACTTCGGAGGGAGTGGGTAGGTCAATAAATGTGGCGTGGATAGGCGGTGTGGCTAATTCGATCTGACTTCTTTGTTGTGTAGATTGTGTAGATTAATCTCGCTAGTTAAAGTGTAGATAATCTCGCTAGTTAAGTGTTAGTCTTGTGGAGGCTTCTGTTTCTCTTAGCTTCGATTCCAGTTGCAGCACAGGAGCTCTGCATGTCTGGCAAGGCTCTTGCCTTTAGTCCGAGTACCCAGATTAGCTATGTTCCGGGGTTGTTGGCGGAGAGCAGGATGGCTGAGAGGGGGTCTACCCCCTCTTGAGTGATGAGATGTAGGAATAATTGTCAGTGTTAATCGGATTTTATAGGTACATTCAGGTATGTGATGTCGCCCTCTAGTGGTTAGGTCGGTGGGAGGTTGTAAACGGAGCTACTTCGGAATAAACGTCATGCTTCCTAAAAGTATCAGGGTGCGGGAAGTTCCTCTCTCCCCAACTTTATTTTTCCGAGTTATTCAAACTTTACCTATACTCTTCACATGCCGTGTTAGATTAGATCTTTCAGTTACTCAATTCGGGTGGAACATGAGATTGGTTTGGCCAATAACTTAACTTGTGAGAGACTCTCGAGTCCGTTTTTAAGTCAGTTTTGAGCTTTTTTAAGTTTTCAAGCATAGCTAACGTTTGCGCATTTGTTGGGAAGCTAAGATGGAGCGATTCCAACAAATTCTTCGAAGTCCGGACGACGGGATCGGAGTGAGACCAATTCCTCGAATGGTGAAATCACCCTGGGAAGTACGTTACCTCATCTAGCAGAGAAGACACAGCCACTCCGGGACCTGTTGAAGAAGCAAAACATGTTTCAGTGGGGGCATGATCAACAAAGAGCATTCAATAACATCAAAGAGGAGCTGAGCTCACCACCAGGGCTGGCGCTCTACAACGCAAAGGTGGAGATGGTCGTCTCAGCTGACGCGTCATCGTTTGGCCTAGGAGCTGTGCTACTCCAGAGACAGGAGGAGGGCCACCTCAAGCCAGTCGCATATCCAGATCACTCACGGACACTGAGAAAAGGTACGCCCAGATTTGAGAAAGAGGCCTTAGCAATGCCAGCATGGCCGTCGCGGAGCGTATTCGCAGACTTTCTGGTAGGCATCAGGTTCATGTGGAAACAGACCACAAGCCTCTGGTTTCCGTTACTCAGGTTCAAAAAGCCTAGATGAGCCCCCCCCAACCCGGCATTCAAAGGACTCGATGAAGGCTGATGGCTTCTGCTCTTCCATGCGCTCCATGTTTGTGCCGCGAAATAAAGTGTTGGGCCATCTTTTGTGTCTATGATGTGCGTGGTCAAGGGGGTCGCCTTAATTTTGAGGTGACAGAGGCATCTCGGAGCAGGAGAAAGAAGTCAATCTGTATTGTCAACTATGGTCAATTGTCAACCGCTCCCCTTGGCTATCGGAAAAGAGGCTACAGAAATAAGGGAACACCAAAACGTGATTGAAATACTGAGCCACGTGAAACCGGCGTGCCTCGTACATGAGGGCTGCCAGCGCAAATCCACAATAGACAAAGCTTACCTACCATACACTCAGGTCCAGAGGAACTATCATTGGAGACACCGGCCTTACTACTCTTAATAAGGTATAGTAGGGCTTAGTTTTATTTCCCCTAAGCCACTACAGACATGACATATCTAAAACTGCACGCACCAGGATACCAAGGCATAGTAAAGTGTCGTGGAAGAGTCCAAATCAACTCTGTCTGGTGCCCGGCGACTTCAGGCTTCAGAAAGTGGTCGATGGCCTGTTGGACACATGTGCAAAGGAAAGAGATTAACCCAGAGAGCCACTGCTTCCTCTAGGGGTGCATGATCTCAGATTTTTAAAGTCGATCTCTATATGTGATAATAGTCGAGTCGGACGTCAGACTAGATCGCTGATGGGCGTCATTCATTTTTTTTTCCGAGTCAATAAAACAAGGATTTTTCGGGTTTTAAATCACAGGAAGAGAGGGAATGTTTCGCAACAATCTGTATAATTGACAATCATGCATGCAATATAAGTCAGAAATCACACCATGAACATCAGGAATATCAACAAGCACAGCTGTAAATCAGCTTCAGCAATATTTGCTGCCGTCCTTTTCTCTGTACAGCAGCACGTTTGGTGAAAGTCGCTGGAGTGGGACTGCTGCTGTTTTTTCTCGAGCGAGGATTTAGTCCGTTCTTCGATAGGCAGGGGCGGGGTGCGGGTTTTTCAAATGGGTGTGCATAATCTAACTCGTACTTTTGTTGTAAATTTAAGTGTCGACTTTGCATATTTTGCAAGTGACAGTCTACTCTTCATCTCATATTTGGTGAATAATTCCACTTGTCACATTGACGTACAGCTGGCTAGTGTTGTCTTCGGCACTCCATCCAGCTTCCTCACCGTGCGTGGTTCTGTGTCTGACACCTTTTTTTGCCGTCCTGACATACCAGGATGCGAACAGCGACTGCGAGCGAGCGAGGAAAAGTGAATTTTAAGAATGTGTACTTTTTCAATGATGCCTGTTCCTACGTGCCGCGCACAGCGATCGTTCGCGCCGTCCTAGCGATGTCGCGTCAAGCAGGCCGCTGGGAAATTGAGGTGCGGCGGGGGTCGGCGGGTTGTGCGTTTGAGGTTGGAGCGACAGTTCGGCGCGGTGTCACCGGCCGCTAAACACTTCTTATTTGTTGATAAGTACACGCTGCTTCCTGTTGAAATGTGTTTACATCCCTCGATGATTTTGATTGGTTATTTGGGGATTCGTGTAACCAATAAATAACACTCGGGCGGGACAGAGAGATGCGGGTCACAGACTGCATTCAGGACATCCCTCGCGCTTGAGTTTTCGCCGCCTGTTTTCGCCGCTCGCTTGTATGTTCAGTGACGTAGTGTGAGTGCGTCCATGTCTGCTACTTGCATAAAATCACGTACCGTCCGACCTATAACCTTTGACTAGTCGACGTCAAACACGCAAAACGTCACTGTAGTCTGTTTAAAGTGACTTAGTCGATTCTAGTCCGATTAGTCATGCAGACCCCTACTCGTCCTACAACAGTTTTCCTGGGCAGACTCCAATTGGAGCGAAGGTGGATGGCTGGACTTTTTCAGTGTGGAATGATAACCAGGTGACGGTATGTGGGTAATAGATTATGTTTTCCCCGTTCTATTGAAGTAGCTAAACTGACCATCAACATACCTCAAGTAAGCAGTAAGTGAACAATTTGCAAGTCCATTCTTCTTCCCAGGCTCATGGCATATCCGTGCCTGTAGGTTTTCATGACAGGACAAATGAAACCCAGTTTGCGTCTGAAGGACTCACTAAGTTTTTGCTACATCAGTGGGGGTTCACAACACACAATGGTCCAAGCCCCAGATACAGTCAGAGCAATGGAGAGGCAGAAAGCGCTGTGCGTACAGTTAAAGACCTCCTCCAGAAGGAAAAATACCCTTATTTAGCCCTCATGGCTTACAGAGCCACGCCACTCGCCAATGGATACAGTCCAGCACAGCTGTCAATGGGCAGGCAGCTCAGAGCAACAGTTCCGGTCACTCTGTCATCTCTGAACCCTGGCTGGACTGACATAACCAAACTCAAAAAGGAGGAGCAGAAGAAGCGACAGAGATTGAGTTGGAACTTTAACACACAGAGCTCACATCTCACAAGTCCTGAACACCAGGCGACCCATGTCTGGGTAAAGGATACGAAAGGAGGAAGGGGACGTGATAAGACAGGTGGAAGCACCAAGTCCATACGTCATAGACACTCAGAGGGGTCCTGCGCCGCAATCAAACACCTCATACTTACTCTAGTGCGCCAGCAGTCACAGGAACCATTACCTAGCCAGTAGCCGGAGCAACCCACTGGTCAGCCATGACCAGATCCAAACAGAGCCGGGGGCCAGTTCAGCCAGCAGTCCTGAGGTCCGCATGCTACGCGCTGCCAAGAGAGAGACAAACCCAAGCGGTACCTGAAAGGACTTTGTGGTTAAATAACCAGTACCCGCGGGTAAGACTGTGGATAAATCCCCAACTCAGTAGGAGGTTTGGGCAGTCCAGTTGGCGCGCGAGAGGCCTGCTCTAATGTTTCAGTTGCTTGTTCCATGAATTATCATAGTCTGTTTAATTAACGGTTCAGGAAATGTTTCGATGACGGGAACAGTAACCTTTTTTCAATATATGTCCTGTTACAGTACAGTGTTGTTAGTTCAGATATCAGTACCACTGATCTTAGAAAGGGGATGTAGTGTTATGATTTTATAGGACTCAGGATGTGATGTCGCCTCCCTAGTGGGTTAAGGCGGGGGAGGTATTAAACAAGCACTCTGAATAAGTCAATTGCTTCAAGTACCGTCGAGGAATGCCTCCTCCCCAACTTTATTTCCGAGTTACAACTAACTTAACTCTACAGAAATCGCTTTACTTCATGTGTCGGCGGAGATCGTAAAAGTTGCCGCCTACAGCAAAAGAAAGTTATGGATCTGATGGGAAGACATCCAGTCACTCAAGGCTGAATCACGGAGAAAGACAAAACTATTAAAGTTATGTGAATGTCGAGTGGATTCCGACCTGGAGCAAGACTTCTGCATGAACAACGTAATTGTCAGCGACAGAAGACCTGACACCGGTCATACGCCAGTGTGACGGCCCAGAGAAGTGGCCCTGCAGGGAGGAGAGAGACCGCTCTGAGTCGGAGACGGAATCGCTGGGGGCAGCAGGTGGTCCGGCTTCTTGGGGAGTAAGGGGATCTCCTTTGACAGGAGCGACATCGAAAGCCTGTCACACACCTGCCTAACGAGAACCCAGGGAGAGAGACACCAGCGATCATCATATCGCTTTCACCAACAGAAAATAATAAGAATTTCGATCCTAAAACAGGGTCGGAAATCAAAAATTAAAACACCTCACCAGGAGGAATGGTGAGATCGCCAGGCGCGCACGCATCCTGAGGAAGCAAAGCAAGATTCAGTCTACATGGTCTGCTAGCTGTAAAGTTTTCATAAAGCTGAATGGTACGATGACTACAGAAGACGGTAAAGTCATGGTCATTAATGACATTAGTGATCTTGACAGATTCGATGTCTGAGGTAGGCTACTATCTGCGGTGAGGTAGGACCCCTGTGTGCTTATACTGAAATTTTCACTACACATAATGACTGTTGCTCATCGTTTCCAATTGGTTACCTTTTTTGTTGTTTTTTAATTTTATATAACTTTATGTTATCGACAAAAGGTTTTTTATTTCCTTGCTGCAGTTGCAGCGCAATGCTGGAAAGGCAAATTTTTACGTCATCAAATCGCTCTCATCCACTTCAATCATGGTTTCATTTAATATTAATCTACCAGGCAAAGGCCTGCTGATAGCTCACTTGAAATATCTGTAGCTTAAGAAATAAAAATGAAGTCAAATGATATACACATTATGTCTATATCTGAAACCCATCTTGACACCTCTTTTGAGGATATTGAATTAGCTGTGGAGGGATACGCACTATTTAGAAAAGATAGAACAAGATATGGTGGCGGTGTAGCTTTGTATGTGCAGAATCACATTCCTGTTAAGAAATGATTTGATTATGGATGGTATGAGGCCCTGTGGATTCAGGTTCACCTCCCACAGACCAAACCCATACTGGTTGGGTGCTGCTATAGACCACCTAGTGCCGATATAAAATACCTGGATTTAATCTGCAAGATGTTGGATAAATCTAGTGATGAAAACAGAGAGATGTATTTTACTGGGGACACTAATATTGATTGGTCTTGATTGGTGCCCGCTTAAAAATAAACTTATGGCAGTGGCTAATGCCTGTATTCTCACACAGACCATTACACTACCAACCAGATCAACCATAAATAGAAATGGGTTAATATCATCCAAATGCATTGACCAACTATTCACAAATGTTCCTGATAAATGTACAAAGACAGTATCAATAGCATTTGGCTTTACGGATCACAACTTAATCGCAATTAAAAGGAAAACCAAGCTCCCTAAAGCTCCTAGCTTGATTATACATAAAAGGTTTTTTAAACATTTTAATGAGGCAAGATTAATAGATGAAGTGAAACATGTTAACTGGGAAACTGTGTGTCTTGAGGAGGATCCTGAAGCTGCTTTGAGTACATTCATGAGGTTATTTTTGCAGATAAGCATGCTCCTGTCAGAAAGAAAACTGTCAGGGCCATTGGCGCCCCCTGGATAAGGATTGAGCTCAAAGCACTCATGAAGCAACGCAACCAGGCTAAAAAGCTGGCTGACTCTTCTGGTCTACTTTCTACACGTTGATCTACCGTAAAATTAAGAAATCGTGTAACTACATGAATAAGGAGTACTAAAAAAAGTAACATTATGAGAACAAGATCAATGACTCTAAATGATGAACTACTTGTCAAAATTCATTTAATAGAGGCCGATGGAGCTTACCTTGACATAAGCCAATGGAAATTGCCAAAATATTTTAATAATTATTCTTCACAAACAAGGTTGAAAATCTGAGAGGAAACATGCCGCCTTCTGATGGCTCCTCCTCATGCATTTTAATTGAAAATCATATAATGTGGGGAAGAGCTGTCAATTCGATTTTGTACCAGTGAGTATTTCTGAAATTGAAAAGTTGTTGTCATCACTGCCATGTAAAAAATCTGCCGGGACGGACATGCTAGATGGCAAACTGCTAAGAATTGCGGCATGCCATGTATCTGCTCCAATTTGCCACATACAGCATTTAATAAGTCTCTAAGACATGGAGTCTGTCCTGGGGTTTGGAAGGAGGCCAAGGTCATCCCCTACCCAAGGACAAAAAGAAAGAATTCATTGGTAAAAACAGTCGCCCAATTAGCATACTTCCAGTTCTTAGTAAGCTGATGGAAAAAGTAGCTTTCAAGCAAATTCAAGATTATTTTACAAATAATAAACTGTTCTCGTGTTCCCAGCATGCTTATCAAGGTCACTCAATTTAAACTGCTCTAGCTCAGTTAACTGATGACTGGCTGTCACAAATTGATAGCAAGAATATGGTTGGCACAGACATGATTGACTTCAGTGCAGCATTTGATGTCGTCGACCACGACATAATGATTTCCAAACTGAGAACATATGGTTTTAATTCTATGGCACTGCTGTGATGTTGAGCTATTTATCAGGAAGATCACAGAGAGTGTGTTTTAATGGTAGCCTATCAGAAAGAATGCAAGTACAATCACTGTGGGGTGCCCAAGGAGCTGCTTAGGTCCTTTACTCTTTATTTAATTTTACAAATATCTTCCCTCTGCTACAAACTGACACCAAATTAGTTACGTGATGACACAACCTTGTACAATACCGGCCCCAACCTTAAAATGATCTCGTAATACCTTAAATCAGAAACCTTAAGAGGGGTGTTTCACTGGGTAAAAGATAGCAAACTAGTAATGACATGCGGACAAAACAAAATGCATTCTTTTTGGCTCCAGGCACATGCTAGTTGACGACCCTCAGCTTCGACTATCAATGTCAGGAATACCCATTGAGCAAGTTAAAAAAGCAAAACTACTTGGCGGTGCTATTGGACCAGTCAACTGTCATGGTCCGACCATATTGATGGGATTGTAATAAAAATGGGAAGAGGCTTAGCTATGGTCAGGAAGTCCTCCCATACTTGACATTTCAATAAATGGTCAAGTCATACAGTCTCTCTTTTTTTGTCATCTGCATTCCCTGTCCCCATAATATGGTCAGGCTGCAATCTAAGTCTGACCTGAACAAACTGCAACTTGTTCAGAACAGAGAAGCTAGACTGGTACTTAAATGTCCTTTACGCACTAATGTTTTTATTATAAGATAAGATAGTGCTTTATTAATCCCCCTTGGGAGAAATTCACAGGTGACCAGCAGTACAGTGGGAAAAGAGTAAGCGCGGTAACCGGTAAGCGCACCCGCACATTTCCACCCTCCGCCACATCTGGGTCTGTAACTTCAGGCGCTCACAACCCGCCGCACAGTGTTGCTGTTGCTGTTACTGCGGCTAACACGAGGAACGGCGCTCCTCCTCGAGCTGGCGCTCTAGTGTTTCCGCCTCCTGAACGCATATTGCTGGGCGACTCTATGGTCAGATCTGTTGCTATCCCAAAGGGAATCACATACTCATTCTCAGGTGCTAAACTCCTCGATCTCCTGGAATACGCCCCCGCTATTATCGAGCGCCACCCGACCGCCAACACCATCATACTTCACTGCGGAGTGAACGATCTCAAATATAGACAATCTTTGAAACTTAGGGCGGACTACGAACTCTTGGCAGTGACAATTGAGAGCCTGGGAAAAAGATGTATTCTTTCTGGCTTGATCCCCTCGCTCAGACGGGGGTCAGAGATGTTTAGCAGACTTTACAGTGCTGACCAGTGGCTTAGCAACTTTTCCACAGCATGTGGCTATGGATACATAAACCACTTTGACTCTTTCTGGAACCATTCTGAACTATACAAACACGACTACCTCCACCTCAATAACCAGGGAATCTCAGTTTTGTCCGCCAATTTTGCCGCTCACCTGTCTAGCCTCGCTGATTGACGCCACTCCTCTAGTCTCACTAGTGTAGCGCAAAAGCATAACTGTCCCACCTTTTCTCCCTATTTTTCACGCAAACATGTTTCCTCACCTACAACGCCTATGGGTGAAGTCTGCCCCTCCCCTATCCCAGTCATAATTCAAACCAGGTCTGTACGCAATCAATGTTCACAGTCTGCTAAACCGTCCCGTCCCTCTCCCTATCTCGTTACTGTCAACTGTAGAAGTAATCCTGTCCCCCTGGTCCATCTTCCGGCCAACCTTAGCTGTGCATTGCTAAATATAAGGTCGCTCTCAAATAAGACCTTTTATATTAATGACATTATAACTAAATATCGCTTGCATTTCCTCTTTCTCACCGAGTGCTGGTTATCCTCCACTGCAAATGCTGTCCTTACTGAAGCATCCCCCTCTGACTACAGCTTCTCATTTTCTGCTAGGCAAGACAGATCAGGTGGTGGTCTTGCAGTCATCTACTCCAATTCATTTCCATGTACTGTATGTCCTCTTGGTGCTGTTACATCTTTTGAATACTTAGCTATGGTTATTGGAACCCACCACCATGTCTTGGCACTGAATATTTACAGGCCGCCTAGGCATAATCCCAGTTTCCTCTCTGAATTTTCTGACCTTCTGTCAACTGCCTTGACTAGATATGACAATATTGTTCTTCTTGGTGACCTGAACTTCCATGTTAACGATAGCTCTGATTCAAAAGCAAATGAATTTTTAGATCTCATGTCCAGTTTTGATTTCATCCAACATGTTAAAAGCGCCACCCACAATCTTGGGAACACATTGGATTTGGTTTTCACAAAAGGCATCACTGCAGGCATCTCATCCATTTTACGGGTCCCTGTCTCTGACCATTCTTGTGTCTTTTTTAATGTTGTTTCCAGTGGGCTGGGTGTCCGCTGTGAACCAAACCCCCGCTCCTTTCGCCACATAGATGATCACGTTAAGTCCCTTCTGACTGACTGCCTGCCTGACAAACTTGAATCTGCCTCCTCTATGAGCGTGTCTCTCAACTGCCTTACCGATAACATAAATAGTGCATTGCTAGAATCACTCGAGTCTCTAGCCCCTCTTAAAACTAGTAAAGGCACACGATCTAAATCTGTCCCCTGGTTCACAAACCACACTCGCTCCCTTAAGCGGACGTGCCGCAGGCTTGAACACAGGTGGCGTGTCACCAAATCTGAGTCTTCGCGGCTTGCCTGGTCCCACAGTTTTAAAGTGTACAAACAAGCACTCTCCACTGCCAGGGCTGCTTATTTTTCCAATTTAATTAAAATGAATAAGAACAATCCACGGGTCTTGTTTAACACTGTGGCTAAGCTGACTCAGTCCCCCCCTGTTTTCACCTCATCTCTTACAGCAGACGATTTTCTAAAATTTTTCACTGATAAAATATCATCAATCCGAAATGTAATCATTGCTCAGCAGGCCCTCAGCAACACTGTCAGTCCTGGCCCTGAGACCCAGCTCTCCTGCTCTCTTCCACAGTTCCGACCAATCTCCTCCGAGGCTTTAGCTTCTCTTGTGGCAGCCTCCAAGCCCACTACTAGTACATCTGACCCTCTCCCATCTCCCCTCTTTAAGGAACTCTTTCATATTTTAAATGGTCCCATACGCACCATCCTGAACCAGTCTCTCTCCGAGGGATTTGTCCCTTTAGCATACAAATCTGCAGTCATTAAGCCGCTACTCAAAAAACCCAACTCTGACCCACTGGTTCTTGACAGTTATCGACCCATCTCCACTCTTCCCTTTGCATCTAAATTACTTGAGAGAGTTGTTGCCGGCCAGCTGACTGATCACCTTTCCACTAACAATCTTTTTGATAAATTTCAATCTGGCTTCCGCTCCTGTCACTCCACTGAAACAGCACTGACCAGAGTCGTTAACGATCTGCTAATCACAGCAGACACTGGGTCAGCATCTATACTTCTCATGCTTGATTTAAGCGCAGCGTTTGACACCATAGACCACACCATCCTTCTACATCGTTTGGAACACTGCGCTGGTGTCCAGGGGACGGCGCTTTCATGGTTCCGCTCCTACCTGTCCGACAGAACCCAGTGTGTCAACTATAATAATTCTCACTCCAAATGCTCTAGTGTAAGGTCTGGTGTACCCCAGGGTTCTGTCCTTGGCCCTCTTTTGTTCTGTATTTACCTGCTTCCTTTAGGAAGGATAATTTCAGAATGCGGCATTAAATATCAATGTTACGCGGATGATATTCAGCTGTACATGCCTTTACGGCCCAATGACACCTCCCAGTCCCGTAATTTTGAGGCTTGTATTGGCAAAATTAAAACATGGATGAGTCAAAACCTCCTCATGTTAAACACTGCCAAGACCGATTTAGTTGTGCTCAAATCATGTAATAATAAGCAGATGTCTCCATCCTTCTGTTGTACTGTCGATGGTTGCATGATTACGGAAAGTCCACATGTTAAAAATCTAGGAGTCACGTTGGACCCCTCCCTATCATTTCAGCCTCATATCAGGGAAATCACCAAATCAGCTTTCTTTCACCTTCGTAACATCACCAAAATCCGCCCCGTTCTGTCCCGTCACAACGCTGAAATTGTCCTTCATGCTCTAGTATCCTCCAGATTAGATTACTGTAACGTTCTCCTCTCCGGTCTTCCCGCCTCTACAACTCATAGGCTTCAACTGGTACAGAACTCAGCCGCTAGAATACTGACCAAAACCCATAGATACAGCCATATAACTCCTGTCCTGAAATCTCTCCACTGGTTACCGGTCCAGGCCAGAGCTGATTTCAAGGTCCTTCTCCTTACATATAAGGCATTAAATGGCCTGGCTCCATCATACCTGTCTGAACTACTCATACCCTATATTCCACCCCGCCCTCTCCGCTCTGTAAATTCTCATCTTCTGGTTGTTCCCACAGTCAATAAAAAATCATTTGGTTATAGGGCCTTCTCCTACCGTGCACCCTGCTTATGGAATAGTCTCCCACTACATGTCAAACAATCCACTTCCACCGTAACTTTTAAAACACTTCTTAAGAAGCACCTTCTTACAAAATGTTTTGGCAAAATTTGAGTGTCCTATTTATCCCCCTGTACGTTCTTTGCTTGTCCTCCACAGTAGGCAATGTTCGCCTATTTGGCCTGTATTTTTTCTGATCATTTATTGTAAACTGTTGTGTAAAGTGACTTGCTATTTGATTAATTATTGTAATTAACTTTGTAAAGTGTACCGAGACCATGTTGCACCATGGTGATTCTACACTTTAAATAAATAAACTAAACTAAACTAAACTACACCCAGGACCAATCTCCTCAAACATAAAGTTACTTACAAATGTATATCTTCTGGAATCTGTTACCATCTCACATTCACCTCTCACAAAATAAATAGTCATTTACGATAGCTCTGAAGACACACCTATTGCAGCAGTCCATATGACTGAAGCCTGAAATCATATTTTGAACTAATTTAGTGTGACCGATGTTGTGCTTATTATCTTTTGTATAATGTTTGGTAATGTATGTTTTCTCTATGTTTTATATTGTATGCTCCTATATGGACTCCAGGAAGACTAGCTACCGCCTCGGCGTCAGCTAATGGGGATCCATTCAATAAACAATAATCAATAAACCGACATACACTTTGTAGACTGCACAAAGACTTTATGGGAAGTTGCAATAGCACAATATCTTTTTATCTTTTACTGGTTTGATTGATTGTATGTGTCATTGTCCTTAATGTACTGTATGTACTGTGCGTGTATTGCCTTATTTTAACCTGTTTTATATTTTTAACCTAGCACTAACTTTGGAAATGGTTGAGTTTTAGTCTTCATTGGGTTATTTTGCAGTTTTTCACGCTCTGTCTCTGCTTTTTGCATCTCCTCGCTTTTAATAGTTGGTTGAATTGACAAGAAAATATTAAAATATTATATATAGTATTTCATTCAGTGTATTTCAAATTAAATGCTGAATTATTTTAGAACATTGAGAGGAAAAAACACGTCTACACATGCATTTAGCGTCACCATATTTCTCTCTCTCTCTCTCTCTCTCTCTCTCTCTCTCTCTCTCTCTCTCTCTCTCTCTCTCTCTCTCTCTCTCTCTCTCTCTCTCTCTCTCTCTCTCTCTCTCGCTCCCTCTAACTATACCCCTCTCTCTTTACCTCTCCAGGTCGGCAATTGTTTCAAAAGTCAAGTTGTTGCGTTGGACTGCTGAACCTCTGCTGCTACAGCTTTCCCTCTATGGATGGACATAAATATTTAATGGAGAGTGAGAAAGACAGAGAGACACTGTGAATGGTAGAGGGAGAGAGAGAGACACACACAGAGAAAGAAAGAGAGAGAGTGAAAGAGACGGTCACAGAGAGAGAGAGACAGAGTGATACAGAGAGAGGGAGAAAGATAGATAGAGTTAAAGCGAACAAAAAAGAGAGAGGGACAGAGATGGACTAAGAGCACTTCACGGAGAGAAGATGGAGATGAGATTCTGAGTGAAAGACACATACATATAAATAAAGACAAAAACGTGATGGAGGTAAATGGTAGAAACAGGCACTGGGGGAGGGAAAAGGAGAGGAGGTGAAGAGCGTCAGAGTACAGTACAGAGAGAGAGAGAGAGTGAGAGAGAGAGAGAGAGAGAGAGAGAGAGAGAGAGAGAGAGAGAGAGAGAGAGAGAGAGAGAGAGAGAGAGAGAGAGAGAGAGAGAGAGAGAGAGAGAGAGAGAGAGAGAGAGAGAGAGAGTATGGGAGTATGGGAGTATGGAGGAGAGGGAAACTCGAGTGGAATACCAACTAGCGTTCTGCTGTTGAACACTGATGTGTTTGTCAGGCAAGCCTAATTTAGACAGGAAGGCTTTGAGCTGTTACATACTATACGCATACACAGACAGACATACTCTATGTTCTGCACGTAATAGTATGTAAGACACACATACAAACGTTACAGATATTACACATAAACATATTGATACACATAAAATTATGAAAGCCTTGCATGATGGGAAATTCAGTATACTGGTCCATTCCCTCAGCAGCAGGGAACCTTTACCTCTCCATCTTGTCTCCTTCCCTCTTTTCATCTATCTCTAAATGTCTCTCTCCCTGTCCCTCCATCTCTCTCCATCTCTACCTCTCTCTCTCATTCTCCATCCCTCTCCCTTTCCCTGCCTCTCTCTTTCTCTTCATCTCATTCTCCCTCTCTCTTACTCTTTCTCTCCTCTCTCTTTTTGTCTGTTTCACGGCAACAGATTGTGATAAAGTGCTCATTTAATACCTACCTAATCCTGCCCACCCCCACGGGAGAATCTGCTGTTGCTATAGATACACGTGTGTATATGTGTTTAGTTGTGTGTTTGTGTGTGTCTGTGTGTGTGTGGTATATGTGTATGTACGTTTGTATGTGTTTGTGTGTTCATGTGTGTGTATGTATTATTTGTGTGTGTGTATGTGTGTGTGGTTATGTGTATGTACGTTTGTATGTGTTTGTGTGTTCATGTGTGTGTATGTATTATTTGTGTGTGTGTGTGTGTGTGTGTGTGTGTGTGTGTGTGTGTGTGTGTGTGTGTGTGTGTGTGTGTGTGTGTGTGTGTGTGTGTGTGTGTGTGTGTGTGTTAAATAAAGTAATACAGGCAGAAAGAAAGAAGAACAGCTATTCCGTCAACAGTAAGGATCACTTAAATAGTACTTATTTATTGTACTGACGGCAAGGATGCCAGGGTTATTCGGTAGCATTGATTGTAATCACACTTACCTTTGGTAATTTAGCACACGCCTAGATCCAAGGGGACGCACAGGCGGCGAGGCTAAGGACAATCTAATCACACAATCGATATTAGAGCAACTTCAGGAATGTAAAGTGCTTTAGCCTAAAGTTTCTAAGAGAGTGCAGAGTGTAGGAATCTGAGTCAATGGAGCATGAGTCTATAGGAGTTTATTGCAAGATGTAATATAGGTTTGAAATTAAACACCACATGCCATAGTAAAGACAAAGCTTAACTTATGGAGGGACTATTGACTCTACTCCACACAGGGCTACCTTGGACCCAAGAAAGTTGAACTCTGTGGACCGTGGAGTACAGCGAGCATCGTCGTTCTCCGATCGGAGCACTTATGAAGTCACAGTCGACAGTCTTATTGGAGGAAATAATGTGGGTTGAAAGTGTTGCAGATGGACTTGTAGAAGCATGCCGGGTGTGCGTGATCAGGATAAGCTGCTGCTTTAGATTTACTGCATGGCGGATACTGAAATGCAAGAATTGCAGAGGGAAATTCAATATAAATGACAATAAAAATGACTGCATAAATGTGTCGGTACAATGCCTAGTTGGCCAACTGTATTTTCGTCACTGGGTGCAGATGCTTTTTTGCATGTTTGTGTCTGTGTATGTTGTGAATCCAGCAGATGGTCTGGAGTCCTGAAGTGAGCATGTGCCTAAATAAATAAATGTCTGTGGGTTTGTTTGTGTGTGGGTGAATACATACATACATATATCACACATATCACATAGCAGGCTCACGTGGAGTACAAACACACGGTTAACTGTTTATTCATATCGCGCAGTGCATCTTGCTCAAGGATGCCTACTGCGGACACTTGGGATCAACCCAGAATGCCAAGTTGAATTCCTCAGCTATTACACTATCCCCTATACCCCCTTTCTCTCTGCACACACACACACACACACACACACACACACACACACACACACACACACACACACACACACACACACACACACACACACACACACACACACACACACACAAACACACACACACACACACACACACACAGCACGCTATCGACAAGGAAGCCAAAGCACTGCAGTGATATCATTTAGTCACGAGCTGCCAGAATGAGAAGGTCCTCCTCTGCCTAGCGAGGGCCGGAAGAGAGGACATCACACACACCACACAGGAAGACACTGGAGCCCTGACAGAAACAGCTCCACCCCCCTATAGCCCAACACCTGCTCCTCCTTCTACCATTCCTTCGCATCATTCCCTTCCTACGTTCATCCTCCTCTTTCTCCTAAAGTGCCACCTCTTCTTCCTCCTTCTCCCTTTCTTCCATCTCCCTCACCGCACTTCCTCCGCCTCCTATTCCCCCTCCTGCCATTCCTCCTCATCTTCCTCCTCCTCATCTTCCTCCTCCTCTTCCACCTTCTCCTTTGTCTCTCTGAGAACCCCAGGTGTGTCCTAGCTTTCATTACTCCCCCTGTTCTACTAGTCAGCTGTTTAGTTTGTCCTGCGTAGGCATCGTCTGCAACCTTGTCTGAAGAATATATATTTTTGGAGGAGAAGAGATGGCATCGTAGGACAAACACAGGTGTCGCTCATTACACTGATTATGGGTCCACTTCTTTTATGAACCAGAGTAAGGGTAGTATAGTTTGAACTAGTGAAGCTATGTCTACTACCCGCAGCCCTGGTACTTCAGAGGAGCAGACCCTTAATTAGTGTTATGAGTGAAACCTTGGTTTATCCTGCCACAAGGAATCTATGAAAAGGGTCTTATACAAGGCCATAGTGTTTGATCCTATTCAATATCTGCAAGCTAACTTTTCAGAGCCATCCTTACAGAAAGAGTTCCAAACCCTGACCTGATCATGGATACACATGAATTCACTCAAAGGTTCTTTGGATAGAAGTGTCTGCTGCATGAATATTTGCAATAATTGAATAATTGAAATATTGTATTGTATTCATCATGGTGGACTGCAGTACGGTAGTGTGTGTGTGTGTGTGTGTGTGTGTGTGTGTGTGTGTGTGTGTGTGTGTGTGTGTGTGTGTGTGTGTGTGTGTGTGTGTGTGTTTGTGTGTGTGTGTGTGTGTGTGTGTGTGTGTGTGTGTGTGTGTGTGTGTGTGTGTGTGTGTGTGTGTGTGTGTGTGTGTGTGTTGGCACACGTGTGTGTTTGTGTGGGTCGGTCTACCGTGAAAAACATTCTGTTCCACTAACTTTATTTTTTACAACTATTTTCTGCCAACACAACTGATATAGAGGAGGTAAAGTAGACAGTTTTAAGAGAGATTAATAGGGAGGATGAAAGAGAAAGTAAGGAGGGAGAATGGAGGAGAGAGATGTAGAAAGAGAGAAGTTCTAGATGAACATCTAATTTAAATTAGGGATTAGATTCACATAGGGCAGAAAAAGTAAAAGGGGCAAACCAACCGAGTGTACCCGAAAGGGAGAGAGAATTGGACGGGAATGTCAGCCAATGATGTCGTCCGAAACACATCACACCTTTGTCTAAATTGGAATAGGGAGGAGTTCACGTTAAACCAACAATCCTGATAGTGTCAGGCACCGTTCACACTGAAAACAGCGAACTTGGCTGCAGGAGAAAGATCTACACTTTGCTACTTTAGCGATTAAGCTACGGAGCGCTGGAGTTCTCTACAGTGTTGAACAGTTGTACAGTGGATGTTTTGTCTCATTATCGTCCTGCAGGTGTGGAAACATTAAATTGATAGTGCTTGAAGCATGAGTAGCCACAGATGAACGCCAGAGAACAAGCAGCTCTAGGGGGTTGATGTACCAGAAACAACCCTGGATGATGTGTGGGAGAATCTGTGGACTTAAGCGCACTTCTCAATGATTTTTATTGAACATTTTCTTGGATAACTGTATATTTATGACATCTATGAATTATATGTGGTGAAAAAATAGGGCTAAGCACTTGCATCAGGATTTGAAAGGGAGCTTTACTCTTTCAAAGCAAACTTTTACATCTTCAAATCCCAAATGATTAGAAACACACATATTTGCCTAGGAGAAGCACCATTGCAAGTTTCGTTATTCATGGCTTCGGAAAATGTCTCTTTAACCAATTGCTAACAAAAGTCTGACTTAAAACTGAGACTCTTTGAACCTTCTTTAAAGCGGAGAAACAAAACCCTTATTTCTCTGGCTCCTCCAAAATCCTGATTATATCTAAAAATCAACACTCCCACTCACCAATCACTGTTCTTCTCTCACATGCTTTGACTACACAGTAATGAACACAGTAATTAACACAGATTTACTGTCATGGGATATTTATCCCAGCACTTGTGTACAAGCGTTTTTCCAACACATTGGGCTGTTAACTGATTATAAACGGCTCCGGGTGTTTGTATGTATGTTGTATTCAGGGCGACACTTTTTAATCACAGCTCAGAGCTCCTGTATATCATACAAACTGACTATCCACCTTGCAATCTGTACTCACAAGGCTGCATTTGACAGAAGACCCAGAAACAACAGGAAGGTAATACAACCAACCCCAATGGAAAAACCTGCCTTATGGGGACATTCCATGAAGGTATTTCAGATTTCCCGAAGGTACCATTGCCCCAGTTAAAGGGGTCGATTAGTGGATCATGGTTAGGGTGTAAGGATTCATCATGAGATTTTCTGTAGGCGATACTCAATAGCCCTATTGGTAGGACTCAACATAGTTGTAGTACTTTCAAATCCTAAATCAACATCGATATAATGAGGCTAATGAAAACGTCATTTTGCCACGTCTCAAAACACGACAATATCTCCCCAACATGACAAACAATTTTCTAATAAATCATTACACAATGACCAACATAACTATCACTTAAATACTCCTAGTGTTTAAAAAATGGAGACGATCATTGCAATGTGAGGTTGCGATGTTTTTATAATAATAATAAGGCCGAACTTTTTATAATAATAATACTAAAGGTGAAAGAATCAAAACATGTACAATATGTTTTAGCTCCATTAGGTTCAACCTCAACATCTCTTTTTACGTTTTGGCCGGGCTGACTCTGATCAGTACATACAGTCTACATGGGGCCATCAGAACTACAGAGATGATCATTGGATAACTCTCTGTTATCGACACATGCCGAAAAAAGCAAAGGAAGAAGGCATGAACCAAAATCCCTGCTGACGCCCCTCCTCCCTCCCCATCCGACCACGACGTGATCATCATGACTTCATCCAAGCCTGGAAGGTTTAGAACCCCTGAAGAGGCAGCACAATAAAGAAAAGCAGAACACAGAGACAGAGCCCCCACCACCACCCCCATGCTATCACACTCATGTACATTCGACCACTATCGATTTTCCTCTCTGAGGGAAAATAGAAATGGAAGAGTGAAAAAAATGGTATTGGGAAAATAAGGACTTTGATGAGCAGCAATGATATAAGAGAGACAGAGAGGTAAAAATAAAGAGAGAGAGAGAGAGAGAGAGAGAGAGAGAGAGAGAGAGAGAGAGAGAGAGAGAGAGAGAGAGAGAGAGAGAGAGAGAGAGAGAGAGAGAGAGAGAGAGAGAGAGAGAGAGAGAGAGAGAGAGAGAGAGAGAAAGAGATAGAGAGAGGTAGAGAGAGGTAGTGAGAGGTAGAGAGAAAAATAGAGAAACAGGCGGGGGGAGAGGAAGGAAGAGTAAAACGTGGTTCCTGTACAGATGGACCCTCTGTAGGGAATTTGGATTTGTGATTGTAAAAACTGCATGCGTGTGTGTGTTTCTTTGTGTGTGTGTGCGTGTGCGTGTGTGAAAGTGCATGTGTATTTGTGTGAATATATGTGGGTGTGTTAAAAGTGAATGCATGTGTGTGTGTGTGTGTATGTACATGCGTGCATGTGTGTGGGTGTGGATACCGGGTTGGTGTGCCAATGCGTGACTGCGTGCTTGCATGTGCGTGTGTTTATACATTTGTGTATGTGCTTGTTTGTGTGCATGTGTACTTGCGTGCCCTTTGTGTGTGTGTGTGTGTGTGTGTGTGTGTGTGTGTGTGTGTGTGTGTGTGTGTGTGTGTGTGTGTGTGTGTGTGTGTGTGTGTGTGTGTGTGTGTGTGTGTGTGTGGTGTGTGCGCGTGCGTGTGTGTGTGTGTGTGTGTGTGTGTGTGTGTGTGTGTGTGTGTGTGTGTGTGTGTGTGTGTGTGTGTGTGTGTGTGTGTGTGTGTGTGTGTGTGTGTGTGTGGTTGTGTGTCCTCAGATACAGTGAGACATGAGGGGGCTCTGCGATGGGGAGGTGGAGTGGGTGGGTGCCAAGCTCTAGTTCAAACTGAAAAGCGATGAGTAGGCGGTGTCCTGGGCTTGTGGGCCCCAGCGTAGCCGTGCTGCTGATCTCCCTGTCTACAGCTATTCCATGGTCTCCTTCATGGTGCGGTATTGAAATTCAATGAGAGCCTTACGTTACATCAGTACGTTATTACCTCACATAATCACATCATTTGATGCAAAGAATAATCAGAAATGACAGAAGAATGAAGAATGGTGGAAGATTTAACCCTTGTCTTTGAAATGTATTTAGAACATGATCCCTGCCCACCTAAAGCACTGCTAATGGCCGCTTTTCAAAGGGGTTGAGCAATAAATAGTGTTTTTCCCTATTATAGACCATATTGTGGCATCAGAACCAGAAACTTGGTTCAATATATCATTAGCTTTTTTAAGATGTGCATAACATTACATGCACGATACATATTGGTTTTTACCAATATGTATCAAAAGTGGCGCAACCTAACTGTTGAATGAGTTGAGAAGACTCTACTTTAAGAGCAGGGTGCATCATCAATTCAAATGACACTCCTTGTATGTTTCTATTATGATTTAAAAATCAAAATTATGATAAAAAAAATATTATTGACGATCCAAAAGCTAGAAGCCTCATCAGGTCTAACTGTTACAGCTTTAACAGTTGAAACCAAATGACCTCAATGCTATCTTAATACTTTAGGTCTAGAAAAAGAAAGAAGCAATAACATGTTACAGCAATTTTTTCGTATCTTCTCCATGTCAACAAGCATCCATGACACGGTGAACCATACGTGGCATTCAGGGCGATCACTTTAACTGTTGTTTAACCATTCGTTGCTTAGATTATGCTCCTAGGGATTACAAACCGTGCAATCCTCGGCGAGGCATTATGGATTAGACAAGGGGGCTGTAATCCATCATCTTTCATGCTCCCAGTGGGTGTGGATGTGTGTAGCGATTAGGTTCTCGTCCGCTTAATGCAGCTGGTGGTTGATGGGTGGTGGTCTATCTCACAGTGATTCTGCCTGATGAAAGATACCTTACGTTAATCCTTACCCTAGCTGTTATAATTTCAAAGCCTGCTACAGGACACCCTGGTGGTTCTGGCGTTTGACTGACAGCTAAAGGTTCTGGGGTTTGGACCCCATTGACTGCCTGAGGCATCCATGGGCAAGATGCCCTAACCCCCCTCTGGTCCGACATGAAGTGTATCTAAAAAAATGTTTGATGTTGCTTTGGATAAAACCATCTGCTACATGATTAAATAGCTAAATTAGTAACCTTTCAAAGCCGGGATTCCCCATTTGTGAATATGTCCTTTAAAAAGGCGGGTAATACCTAAACACTAGCAAAATAACCAATTTTATGTTCAAAGGAAATAAAAAAAATCGAAATGTGAACACAGATTTTAATGGGCAATTAAAAAAAACACAAGGAAGTCAGATCTATGCTATTAAGTAATTTAGCAGCTGCTTTTACCTAAAGCGTCTTACATTGTCATGTCATCAATGCAAGCATAAGGCCCGACGTATTCAGCCCGACGTGGACATGCATCAGAGTGGGATGATTCAAGGAGCCAGACTCTTGGAGTCACACACCCTCACCACGAAACGATCCTGCCCGTGGAGTCCGTGGGCTTATACAAGGGACATGTGGGAAGGAAATATTAGAACAGCAGATCCCACCTCCATCCTCGTCTCATTGGTGCCAGCCATCGTAAATTGAGAAATCATAAAGAGTGTGAAAACACCTCCTCTCTGCGATTACTAGACCTTCGGGACGGGGGTGGAGATGGAAGTGGGGGTGGAAGGTGCTCTTGTTTGTTGGAAATTAATTTTCTATCCAGGAAGCAGCTCCTTTTGGTGTGAGATGGGGGGAAAAGGTGCCAGAGGGATTAAATGTGTGATATGTCCCCGGAATATATATTTATATATAACACCGGCGGCTACTATCCTTCAGATTTTCCTTTTTGAATGTGAGAACGAGTCATGTCCTTTCTGTTTCATTCTCAATGATGAACATTATATTATATCAGGGAAATATCTACGTACAATGGTGGCTTCATGATTTATGTAAGTTAAAGAAGACGGCTTATAAGCCATTCATTATTAAAAAAGTCTAGAAAGATTAGTTGTATTCTGTTGGTCATTGCCATTGAGGAAGAACACATAGGTTCAGTTTAAAGTGGCTGCAACCCTGACACTGTTTAGTATTGAACCTAAATTAGAAAACAAAACACCACTTCCTGATTGGTAATTAGCCAATTAGAAGGCTGACTTTTGCTTTCCCACCACACTTCAAATAATAATTTTGAGAGATTAATTTAGAGCTGAAGTTACAGCAATCTAGATCAATCTAGATCAATCTAGCGACAATCTGGTTCCCAGTAGAACTGGGCTGCTGGGAAAATGTATCAAGAGCTGAGCCAGTAAGCGATAAGAGGCTTCACATGCATAGTGTTGGCCCAAATAGGGTCATAAGGACCTTATCGGACTATCATGTCCCCACAAACCACAGATGTATCTTGCAAGTTAGATCGCGGCTGTTCTGTGATGTATCAGCCACACACGCGTGGAGTCCTGGATGGGCTTAAAAGGTAGGTATGTAATAGAGAGAGAGGATTGCGTGAAACAAGCATGCCTCAACCCTGGTTTTATCCACTGCTGGGGAGTCAGCTGTTGGAGGGCTGCTAGGTAAGGGTTGGTAAGACCCTCTTTTCCCAGACATTATGGGCTCCAGGTTAGAAGGAAAATTGCAGTTGATTTCCCTTAATTTTGTTTGAGGTCATCTGATTGTTTAAAATGTGATTGATGACATGAATGCGACGTAATAGCAACTAGGTTGAGTCATGCTGTTTCGAACCATTCATGATTACAAAAAAAAGACTTTTACTTAGTGTATTATTCCTGGAAGTCCTCTTGGATTATTATTCACAGGTGCCATGCTAATCAGTAAGTAGGTCTGATTTTTGCATCATCAAAACCTTGAACCGTTTTTAAAATGTTATTTTCAGTTACACTAGGTCTGTAGTAGCAGTGTGTGGGATGTTTTAACTGAATTGATTAAAATAAACCAGGGATTCATGCATGAAGAGGGTGAGGTAATATCCATCACACATGAGAACCTAAGTGACCCATGTTGTGACGCACAGAGAGGATGAGAGTGTGGGGTGGAGGGGGGAAAAGTACAGGTTGAGAAGGAGAGACAGGAGAGCTGGCGTTATGGATTAAATGAACCCACTACTGAATACTTTGCTCAGGCAATGATAATTCTTTTATGTGTGTGGGTGCATACACATGTAGGGTGTGTGTGTATATAAGTGTGTGTGTGTATGTATCCGTGTGTGTGTGTCCGTGTGTGTCCGTGTGTGTGTGTGTGTGTGTGTGTGTGTGTGTGTGTGTGTGTGTGTGTGTGTGTGTGTGTGTGTGTGTGTGTGTGTGTGTGTGTGTGTGTGTGTGTGTGTGTGTGAGAGAGAGAGAGCAATCTTGCACGCTTCACCACTTTGAGAGCCTGTGAGAGCGATGTAATATCTGCAGGGGCGGTGAAGTGAACAACAATTTATAACAAGGTACCCCCATAAACGATAAGCACTATAACACCAGTGTCCCGAACCGTGAAATATGATAAGTGAACACGACAGCGTATGTAAACGAAAACAAAATCCTATTGTGTAAACCCTAGGGGGAGGGGAAACAACACAGCAAGAAGCAGAGCGAAGAAAAAACGAAAAACTGAAATCCAATAATTGAAAATCCAAACTTTATTTGTCTGGATTGTGAGAAATACACCATCATCAATGCATCTTATACGGCAAACAGTACACAACAAAGCCACGGGACACTGACATAGTAGCATCATTTACAAACAAAGATAGAAATAATCACATACTGATGCAAACTTGTAAAAAAAAAAGTATATTGAAAATAAAAAATGGACAGCTAGTCCTCAAAGTAATACAAAAAGTACAACACTGCTGCATTTAAAGCCCTAAGGAAAAGGACAGGATACATACCGACCAAAAGAGTCATATTAACAACAAAGCACAATGCAAAACGCCCTCAGGAGTACAAGTACATGCTAAACAACGTATGTGGACTCACTTATTAGGCACCAGTTGCAGCTGTAACAGTACCTTGCCACTTTGCAAATCTCGGAGTAATTTTCTTTTTTTTCATCATTTTCTTTTTTATTCCCCCGAGATAGCCTTACTGGTGGTTAATTAGTCCAAAAATATCGTGAATAGCAGTGTGGGTTTGTCCAGCAGCAAAAATAAATCAGATTGTATGCAATGTGAATTTGTACATGGCTGTGAATACCCAAACAGGCACTTTTTTTCACAAAAACAAGAAAGCAGAAGCCTTAAAATAAAACAGAAAAACATGTTAGAAAAGTGTTAATAAAGAGATTTGACGGTACAGCCCAGGAGGATGCTGTACCGTTCAATAATTGACCGAAAAACGAATGAATTACTATACATAACAAAAATAAACAAATAAAATCAGAAACATTGCAGTGTGTTTCAAAAACAGGTGAAATGTGTTGAAGTGGGTTGGTTTTCATTCAAGCGCAAAACTCGTGTTCCATAGTTTCGGAATATGGCAAATTGATGATAATATTGAACTTATTGGATTTGCTGTCAAATATACATATGAAAATACTTTTATACTATACTTTTGTTTGCCTCGAAGAGGAGTGTAATTACCTCACACTTCAAGTTCTTATTTCCAGATAGTGTGTGATGCTGAGACCTGGCAAGACCACTACCTCTGCCTCATAGGCAGCACGAATCACTAAGTCTTATTTTAGATTGAGACACGAATTGCAAAATTGGGCCAAATGCCAGCCCTCGCCATAATAACAGAAAGAAATGGAGTGGCAATCATGACACATATCTAAATATACTGGGCAAAAATGGAAAACAAATACAGAGATTCTGTATTTTCTGTATCTGCCAGCTACCAACTGAATCCATATATTTATACTATAACCTTCCTCCCCCTCCTCCTCCCCCTCCCCCTCCCCCTCCTCCTCCTCCTCTTCCTCTCCTTCTCCTACACCACCTCCTCCTCCTCTCTTCTCCCGTCTTTTTGGCTTATCTTTTGCTGTTCTGTGCCTCTCATCGTATTCTCACATGAATAACGACTATTCTCTCCTTGAATTACAACCTCCCTCTCTCCCACTGTTGGCTCTCCGTCTCCCCACCATCAATATGCAATACCCACATACCTCCTTCACGAAACCCCTTCATCTCTGCTGCGCCTCCGAACATGGGAAGGTGAAGTGAAGTCCAGCCTGGGAACTAGCACAATGCTAATTCTTTGTGTGTTTGTGTGTGAGTGTGTACGTGTGAGTGATTTGTTAAATGGCTAACGCTCACACTGTGCTTTAGCCCTTGTTTACTTAAATGGCCTTTCTTGTGTTGAATAAACTCACAGCATGATTTGATAGACAAGATCTGTGTCCAGTAGGCTCCCAGTGTGATTTGAATTACAAACTTTCTATCCAAAAGGCTCCCAGCAGAATTGAACAGACAAACCCTTTGTCCAATAGGCTCACAGTACGATGATGCCCTAATCATAATAATTCCTGTAAATGTTACACTGCAAGACCCAAGCAGGGATCAGACGAGCCAGTAATTATTGTTTAACCATTCTTCCATCTATGGCTCGAGATGAAATTATTTTGTTAAGTTTGTCTTTAAATAACACAGTGGGAGGTGGGACTTTTCTCTTCTCACACTGGGAGGGGGGAGCGGGGGGCTAATGAACCACGTGGCAGCACCTTTCCCCTACACATCGGTCTGGTCTTCCCCCTCCGGTGCTCACTGGGAGCTCCGGCTGTGTTTACTGCAGGGCTCCCCAGGGTGTTTGGTGGCTCCTCCGTGGACCTCCACCTCCCTCTCCGTCCAGCTGGTCAGGCTGCCCTGTGCCACACGCCCACAGCGGGCCAGACCCGCCACCTGGACAGGGGTAAGCACACGGTCCCAGAGGCCCACCTGGGCCAGCTCCCCCACCAGCGCCTGGGTCGAGTCAAAACCCCCGCCCAGCGAGTCCTGGGGGTGGAGATTGTGGAGAATAGAGAGCTGGTTAGGGGTGTGTGTGTGTGTGTGTGTGTGTGTGTGTGTGTGTGTGTGTGTGTGTGTGTGTGTGTGTGTGTGTGTGGTGTGTGTGTGGTGTGTGTGTGTGTGTGTGTGTGTGTGTGTGGGGGGGGGGTAGTTTTGGTGGTGAGTGCGTTAGAGGAGTGGTGGTGGGGATGATAGTGGTGGGGGTGGTGGTGGTGAGGTTGAGATAGCGGTGGTGGTGGTAGGGAGCGTGAGGGTGATAGAGAGAAGTTTGTAAGGTTGTTGAGGTGGTGACGGTGGTAGTGACGGTGGTAGTGTAAGAGTGTTAGTGGAAAGTCAGTGGAGTTCAGAGAAGGGGCTGGTGCAGGGGTGGGGGGGTAAACATGTTTGAGATAATTAGAGAGGAGGCATAAAAGACTATTCTCAGAACTCTGATCTGAGATGAAGGGAAACGCTAAGGCTGAAGCTGCACACCAGCGGCTATTCACGCACGCACGCACGCACGCACGCACGCACGCACGCACGCACGCACGCACGCACGCACGCACGCACGCACTGAAGAGGACCAGCCTTTAGCAAGTATGGTCTCCATGGCCATTTAATCTATCATCATAAACACATGCACGTATGTGACACTGAGTCATTCAGGGCATTCACAGGGCAATCACTCTCTATATTAATATATTTGGTTTATATTTCCAACGTATTTCAACTGGCCAACTGCAGAAATAATGTTTTTGCAGTCCTCCCTTCATTGAATCATATTTTCAGTTAAATTATTCATTCAATTTACTCATACACTCGTTCACCCGTTCACCCTCGTGCTCTTTCACCATATCAATCTCTCACACTGTTTCCGTTTCACTTATTCACCGCCTTAGTCTTTCACTCCTTCTGTCTCTCACTCGTTAACCCCCTCACTTTTTACACTCCTTCACTCACACCTTTTCAACTTTCCCTCTCACGGCTGTTCGTCCTCCCCCCCCCCCCCCCCCCTCCTCACCTGCTCCTGCCCCAGGACCAGCTGCCCCCCGGCCCGGAGGTGATGTCCAGGGGCCAGGCCGTGCCCCTGCCCCTTCAGCCTCCCTCCCTGGTAGGCCTGCCAAGCTCCGCCCTTCTGGCTCCAGCTCACACACATGTGCTGCCAGCTGCCTCGGGTAAGGTTCAACGGCAGCAGGGCCACCTGTGGGAGGGGAGGGATGAATATGGATCGTTTTAAAACAGGGCGACTGGATAGAAAATATATATATATATATATATATTATATATATATATATATATATATTATATATATATATATATATATATATATATATATATATATATATATATATATATATATATATATATATATATATATATATATATATATATATATATATATATATATATATATATATATATATATATATAGTAATATATATATATATATATATATATACATATAATATTACATATATATATATATATATATATATATATATATATATATATATATATATATATATATAATATTGTATATATATACATATATATATATATATATATGCATGCTACTATTTCTTCATTAAGGAGCAGAGGGTTATAGCATCTTGCTAAAGGGTGCCTATATGCAATAATTGGGGTTTAAACCCAGAAATGGAGCTCAGTTCGGAGTCAAAACACCCTGGCCCTCCTGCTCCCTTATCATGATATATATATTTTTATTTATGATATATTTTTTAAATATGGAACGGTTCATATTACATTCTATATTTTGGTAAGTCAGTTGCTACTTGTTGTTAACTCAAAGCTTTTTCTTGCTATATTTGGATGTATTATGACGTGACATTTGCTTTTTATGATGATGAGTTTGATTGTGATATGGATCACAGTCACAATAACAACTACAACCACCAACAACAACAAAAACAGCGTTTATGCCAACAATGAAGTACAGATGAAACCGTTGCCAGGGCAGGCATAATAGCCGTGAGACATTTTTCCACATCAAATGATTGGTTTAAAAGCCCTGACTGTGGCAACCCGGCCCGGGCCAATTAAGGAGATGCAGAGCACCTGAGGAACAGGTGGAGAAGCAGGGCTTAAATAGCCCGCTTCTTAACTCATTCAGGGGTCTCCCAGCCATGTTGCTCCTGTACGGAGAGACTGGTCCTCATGGGTGACGGGGATTCCACCCACGAAGGATGGGACCGTTGATTCCTCCCAGCTTTTTACGTTTTTTTATGTTTCAACAGCAAGAGACTTTATGTTATGAGTTTGGAATAAAACATGCCTTTTTGGTTTTTCCTCGCGAAATGGTGTCCTGTTTGAGAGGAGGTGGTTCGCTCACCGTGCCGGGTTGCCACATGACAGACCAAACGTCAAAGGACTAGCCACGATAAAGGCTGACAGTTTCATCGCCTCCCTGTCGCCCGTGTGTTGGCAAAATAATTGCACTTAAACACACCGCAAAGACTACAGCCCACGGTCAACTAATACACACGGTCTGCTCCTGCGTGAGAAGAGATAACTCTCCCTTTCAGAAGGTACTGGTAGTCTGTGTTTGTCATGCAAAACTGGGACACCTGAACACCTAGACCTGATGTAAACAGACATGAAACAAGGCAGCGTTTGCCTACCATTTCACACAACTATCACTCAGAAGGTTTCATAATTTAGCACCTTGAAATCGAGAATATGTGAGCATGATGAATGATCAAAGGAGATGAGAACAGCATGGCAAAGTCGTGAGTCTGCTTTGCTCAATTCCGTTTCAATTTTAAGCCACATGTTCGCTCAAGCTGAACAGCAAATTAGAACCCTTCTCTTGTCGGCCTCCTTCCGCCCTTGATTAAAGATGCTGAATGGGCGGGAAAAACAGCAGACAAGGGCCATAGAAAAACAAGCAGAAACCCTGCACAAACTAGGGCCACGGACGCTCCCCGATGTCCCGACGTCGACCGAGGGCTGTCCGTCGACACTGTGTGTCAAGGCCTCTACATCTTTAAACCAGAGTATTTTGGTTTGCAAAAAGAGTATAAAATTCAGAAATCCTCCAAGTCATGGCATATCTGGAGAGCGCCTCGACCACAACTAAATAATGTCTTTCCTACCTCACGGTTTTCTGCTTTGCATATGCATGAGGCAGGAGGATGTCCTGCCTCATGTAAATGTCCGCTTAGACGGCATGAGCAGTTTAGCTTGTCCGCTAAACTGGTTATTTATTCCATCTTTATGAAATATAGCCTGCGTAGGAATTCTGCTCAGGCAGCCGCATGCTGTTTTCTTTTTTACAAATACTGTCGGAGACTATCAGTGTCAGAGTGTGCTGGTATTCATACACAATAGGTGGTAGTTACCAATGTTTAATCAGAACAAATGATATTTGGGTGGAGGAAACCTTGCTAAAAATACATTCAGTTCCACTAAAAGTAGGAACCATTCTGGGACAATGCCCATTCATCATCGCACGCATTAATTCGTCATTCCCATGTTGCTAGACCCTGCCAGACACACACACACACACACACACACACACACACACACACACTCGTATACACACACACACACACACACACACACACACACACACACACACACACACACACACACACACACACACACACACACACTCGTATACACACAAAGACACACACACACACACACACACACACACACACACACACACACACACACACACACACACACACACACACACACACACACACACACACACACACACACACACACACACACACACACACACACACGTTCTCTCTACCCCACAATACATAATTACAAGGCACATGATCAACGAGAGAACAATTCATGGATAATCAACATCTACTAGGATTTGATGATTCACCTGATTTTGTGTTTGCCTAGGTTCCTTCACTGTTTCACTGGTCCACTAGTTGGTTACTTTTCTTCTCATTCACTCTTTCACTCAGTCCCTCTGTCACTATGTCACAGATCCACTCATTCAAACACAGAAAGATTTTGGTCTTTCTTCTTTACTCATTCACCCACATTCACAATTTTACCCACACATTAATTCATACATCATTCACATTCATTAATTCACAATTTCACTAATTCATTTACTCAATCAATAATTCACACATTATTATTTTACACCGATTCACTGATTCAATCGTCTTCTAATCCCCGCCTTCATCGGCCCTCTCCCGGTACCTTGTCATTGATGAGCAGCTCGAGGGCCGAGCGCGGACCCTGCAGGAGCACCAGCTCGTTGGGCTGCCCTGGGACAGCGTAGGACAGCGGGGTGCCCGCGGGGCCCCTCTCCTCCGTGGAGCGCAGCCACATGCAGGCGGTGATGGCCCTCAGCTGGGGCAGGCTGGCCCTGACCCGGGCATACATGTAGTTGGTCCGGGATGGGAACGATACCCGGAAACCCTCTGGGAAGGACGGTGGTGACGAGGAGGAGGAGCCTGGGGTTGGAGAGAGAGGGACGAAGAGTGAGGCAGGAACAGGAGGAGCGGGTGGGATACGGAGATAAGAGAGGAGAGGGAATAATGAAATACAAGATGAAGAGGTCACAGATTCCCTTGTTAACCTCGAGCTGTAGCTTAACTCTAACTTCCCTTGTTCAGTTCCACGGCGTACACCCTCCATACACCCTCCTCCTCCTCCTCCTCCTCCTCCTCCTCCTCCTCCTCCTCCTCCTCCTCCTCCTCCTCTCCTCCTCTCCTCCCCCACCTCCTCCTCCTCCTCTCCTCTCCTCCTCCCCTCCTCCTCTCCTCCTCCTCCTCTCTCCTCCGCTTCTCCCCTCCTCCTCCTCCCTCTCCTCCTCTCTCCTCCTCCTCCCTCCTCCTCCTCCTCACTCCTCTCTCCTCCTCCTCCTCCTCCTCTCCCTCCTCCTCCTCCTCCTCCACCAGCCTCTGATCTTTTCTCACATTTATATCTGATATAGTTTTCCCCCCACTTTCGTAATCTTTCTGATCTAGACTCTTTCAAATCTGAGGATAAATTACCCAGCAGCTCGAGATATGAACCCGAACTAAGAAAAGACGTAAGAGCAATCTATGACTTTATGTTCTGACCTATAGCTCTGTGTCTAGCCTGAATAAATAATACCAGGAGTGTTCAACATGAGGGTTCAATAATTAATTCAGAAAGGATTTAAAGCATTCAGTTTGATTCACTCTTTTCTCTCTCTTGCTTTCTCTATAAAGTTATAACCGTGACTTTTTTTGTTCGTCGCTTGTCTGCACAGCAGTTCGTTATTTACTTCATTCCTTATAAAAAAATGCCTTCAATTACTTACTTCTTTAACAAGAGCACTCTTAATGTGGTGCTTTACTATTACTTTGAATCATTCAGAATGGAGATGACAGGAAGCAGAATGTAGCAAGGCAAATTATTATATTCTTTCCCTCCGATGTGGATGTGGTGGATATGCTCTGTTCATCAATGCTACTGTTGTCGTCCCCAGAAAACATTGGTTATACTCATATAAGTTATGTTAATCATTTGGACTTGTTTGGAAATATTAAAGTGAGCTGCAGGCTTCCTGGTTCATGAATATAGTTCAGCCGGCCGGGTGTTTATTTATACTCTAATTCAGCAATTTATTGTAACAGGCAAGTCGTAAAAAATGGTATAATCCCTTTTTACTTTGCTGTAGTCTCTCTTTCTCTCGCTCCCTCTTTTTCCCTACCCCCCTCGCCCTCTCTCTCTCTCTCTCTCTCTCTCTCTCTCTCTCTCTCTCTCTCTCTCTCTCTCTCTCTCTCTCTCTCTCTCTCTCTCTCTCTCTCTCTCTCTCTCTCTCTCTCTCTCTCTCTCTCTCTCTCTCTCTCTCTCTCTCTCTCTCTCTCTCTCTCTCTCTCTTTCAGTAACCCCCCTCCTCCCCCTCCTCACCGTGCTCCAGGCCTGCCAGGCGGAGGTGGAGCTGATGGAGGCCCTGGTCAATGTCATGGCGGTGCTTCTCTGTCTCCATCCTCAGGGCTTTCCTCTCTTTCTCCAGAAGCTCCACCTTCCTCTCCAGCTGGCCCTCCAGGTCCTCCACAGCCCAGCGACCCCCACCACCCACACCGTGGGCTCCTCCATGCCCAGTCACGGAGAGCGTCCCTGGGCTGTCGTCCACGGCCGTTGCCCTGGAGCTGTTGGTGTCCGTTGTTTGGTTTTGGGGGAATGGGCCGATGTCTGACTGCAGGAATGGTGGATCGAATTATAATAGTTATTAATCATAACTAATAAAACCTTGTACTCTTTCAAACCCCAAAATAACTAATCTAAATTGTCTACATAATGAATAAATAGTGAAAAGTTTTACAACAACGCTCAGAGCTGAGCATCAATACAACTTGTCTAATTAGGTCTTGCTGCCACATTTATTTAAGTGATCACCGTTTACCTCTCTGCCGTTGGATTTTAAATATGCCTTCAGATACAAGTTCAACTTTTTACCTTTTTACTTTAATTTATAAACTACAGTTTCTCTGGGTATTTAACAAGTGTTTACCCCAACTAACTGTGTATCATGCATATTTACGGCAACTACAAAACATCTAAATGGCTGTGAAGTTTTCCATTTAAAAGGCAAAGGCAACATAAATGCAGGGATTGTTGTAACAGCTGTAAAAGTGTAGCTTGACTTTGGTTTCTGTCTGTCTGTCTTTTCACAAAAATAGGCTACCTTTACTAAACCTTCACATTGTGATGAAAAGTTATGAGTGAGAATACATAACGCCTGTGATGATGAGGCTGTTTGGCATCAACAAGACCTTTTTGTCAAGAATCTGTTGGCTGAAGAAGATTGAAGAATCATCCAATCTTGGAAAACTTCATACAATCTCCACTATACAGTGATACTATACAGCGCCTGTTATTGTGTGTGTATATATATATATATATATATTATATATATATGTATATATATATATATATATATATATATATATATATATATTATATATATATATATATATATATTATGAAATAACACTACAGTATATACAGATATGTATATATATATATATATATATATATATATGTATATATATGAAATAACACTACAGTATATACAGACATTCCCTTCAGGGAAAATGGAAGGCTCTCCTGCTTCAGGTGTTACAGGGAGTTTAATTAACCCTCAACAGAGCCTATAGGATCCTGACATGTACTGGAAATGGACAAACTACAGAGTCTCTAAAGACAAGTACAGCCAACCTAGATGTGAGACTGACTAATGAATGCAACTGCTATTAAGGTGAGCAATGCTGTCTCCGGATGAGCTTTGTCTCAATTAACATCCCATAAATTATGCATCGGTAAAGACACCCCAAGAAATGAATCAGTGATGATCGCCACGGGGCAGATCCACTGGGGGTATATAAAGAGAGGAGATTTCCTTTGCATGCTCCCACGCAAACAAACAAATGACTTATTGATAGACACACTGAAACACAGCTGATGAAAGGAGGAGAAGATGTAGGCAGGGGATATTAAATCAATTGACTCAGCTTGTTCCCTATGCTTTTATATCGCCCAGTATCAACCGCCAGACCCAACTGTGTATTCGGAGTCTACTATGTGATGCGTCCTGTTTGTGTGTGTGTGTGTGTGTGTGTGTGTGTGTGTGTGTGTGTGTGTGTGTGTGTGTGTGTGTGTGTGTGTGTGTGTGTGTGTGTGTGTGTGTGTGTGTGTGTGTGTGTGTGTGTGTGTGTGTGTGTGCACTGAAAAAAGTGAAACAAAGCTGTTTTTCATTTAATGTGTTTGTTTTCATTCCAATGAATAAAAAAAATTACTTTGCTCAATTAAACTAAACTTTCTTATTTATGTTTACGGTTGAATCTATTTTTTTTAATTTACTATAATGTAAACAGACAGCGAAGCACCAAACTGATTTTTTTTATTTTAATCAAAGCATTTTTATTAGACTGAGCGATTCGCGCATGCGCATTCTTTAAAAGTTCTGGCGGCAATTGTACTTCCGCCTCAGTCCTCCTCCATCGAAGAAGACGTCGTGCCGAAGAGAAAAATATCAGGTCCTACGCGGCATTGTGGTAACGTTAAGGTAAGTCATTACGATTTTTAAAGATGACTGGGCGATAACTTTAGCCCCCAGACAAAGAGTCTGTCTTACGTTTGTGTTAGTTTGTGCTTTTGTGGGCAATTAATCGTTCTGCTAGGATTTGCGCTGGGGGGAGGGGGTTCGCGCGCAGGCTCAAGAAACGAAGGCCGTGCTTGTTCGTTATCAGCCATTTTTGTCATCAAAATAAGACATTTTAGAGGGTACAAAACCATACACTCACAGTTTTGGTTTTTAAAAACAGTTTGTTGTACTTTATAATGCCTGTCGACGTCGCCATATTTCCTGAGGTACCGCCGCGCCGAGCTCCGACCGAGTCCTACACGTGGCCGCTGTCGGAGGTTTTATGGGTCACCGGAGCTCTGGAGAGGAAGCTGGCCGCCATGTTGCGTGTGTGTGTGGGAGCAGCGAAGCTTGAGCTCGGTCTCATGAGCTCAGCAAGAACTGCTGTGTATATTTTGCGGTGAATATTAATTCAACAGGAACTAAAATTAAATGTTGAATATAATAATAATTCAGAAACGACAAAGGGTAACTTAAAATTAGACTGTGGCATTTTCGGGTCACTATCATTAAAAATGTCCAGTGCAACCACTGTTGAGGGCTAGCAAAAAAGTGTTCTCTCCATGCCAGGTGTGTGACTTGTGTTGTGCCAGTACCGTTCATGACCTCGCTCATATTCTGGGCGAACATGAACTAAACGTAGCCTAACGTTACTGTATTTCCGCTTGATAAACGCAGTTGTGAACCTGTGAACGGCGCTCTCTCACAGTATGACTTTTACTGAGAGCTGGAGTCAGACGTAACGTTAACGTAGACAGACCCACGGGGGGGGGGGGGGGGGGGCTCTCGTTGTGTTGTGTGACGGCAGATACAGCCGGGGCAGGAGGTGAGTGACCTGGGAGCAGACAGGCAGGTGAAAGTGGGATAGGGGGGAGAGAGGATGGTTATTGAGAGAGGCAGATAAGCTATTTTATTTTTGAGCAAATGTTCTTGTGTTTGACTTATGGCTAGTGGAATAAATTGGTACTGTGGTGCTTACTGTGCTATTGTGTTGTGTTTGTGTGTTGCTTACTGTGCTGTATTTACTCTTTTTGGTAAAGCTAAACTGAACTGTGTAATAATGAAGCAACATAATTTTTGTTTTGTCAGGTATTTTAATTCATAGGCATAGTAAATCCGATTTAAAAAGAACAGAAGGCATAATAATGTTTTGTCAATTTTAAACTGTATTAGATGTAATTCATGTAACATTGAGAATATCCAACATTAAAACTTTTTTACTTTTAATATAAGGAGAGCAGCCACAAGATCCACTGTGTTCTTCTGTGCAACCACCAGTTTGGAAGTCCCTCGTCTTATTGTAGTAAGTTCTGAGTACAATATCAATAGTAAAAAATATTTCTGGTACTGTGGTGCTTACGGTGCTATTGTGCTGTGTTTGTGTTTTATTGCTTACTGTGCTGTATTTTCTCTTTTTGGTAAAGCTAAACTGAACTGTGTAATAATGAAGCAACATAAGTTATGTTTTGTCAGGTATTTTATTTCATAGGCATAGTAAATCCGATTTTAAAAGAACAGAAGGCATAATAATGTTTTGTCAATTTTAAACTGTATTAGATTCATGTTCATGGGACATTGAGAATATCCAACATTAAAATGTTTTTTTTCTTTTAATTTAAGGAGAGCAGCCATAAGATCCACTGTGTTCTGCTGTGCAACCACCAGTTTGGAAGTCCCTCGTCTTATTGTAGTGGTAAGTTCAATATCATGAGGGCATTTGTGAGAATTAGATCACTCTCCTAAAACCGTCCTCTCCTCTGCCTTTTTATTTTTCCTCAGTTGTCCATGTATGTGGAAATGTAAAGAATGTGAGAAGTCATATTCAAGAAGATCAGAACTTCTGAAACATTATAAACTTGATCATCATCATTATGGGCGGGGCCGTGCTTACCCCTGTACTTATGAGAATTGCCCATGCACTTGCAAAACATGGAAAGCTCTGCTGACTCATCTAAGCAAATGCCATCCTACTCAAAAATCCCCACAGGAAGATAGCTTTTCAGCATTCAAGTGCCACATCTGCAACAACAATCAACTTTCTACAGAGACTGATTATTTTAAACACATTGGGACACATTTAAGAAATCGTGAATCTGTTGAATGTGTTTTTAATGATTGTTTATATAAAACAAATATTTACGGTGCTTTTAATACTCACAAGTGGCGAAGACATAACCCCCACACAATTCATGATTTTAAGCCAGGAATAGTTGATGGACCTGTTGGTAGTTCTGCTGTTGAAGAATCTTTTGAAAGCGGTGCTACTGTACAATCTGATGATGATATAACATCTGAAGAACTTACTAATGAAGAACCAAGAAATTTGACACAATCTATTGAAGTGAAGTTAGCCTCAGTCCTGCTTAAGTTAGAAAATTATTTTCTGGTGCCAAGTGTAGCTGTAACCGAACTGCTTGATGAGTTACAATATTTAATTGGTACTGCTTCTGTCCCTGTCGCCCAGAAGACTCTACTGGACTCCTTAAAAAGTAACAATTGCATAGTTGATGAATCTCTTGTAAAAGAGTTAGCGACTGTACTTTGCACTACAAATCCCATTAAAGCTGCAGTAGGGAAGGGCGGTCCTCTCTCGACTGCATGGAAAAGGAAGGCATATTATAGAAAAAACTTTAATGTTGTGGAGCCCATTGAATATTTTTTAGATCGTAAGAATAATAAGACTTTTCAGTATGTGCCATTACTCAAATCCTTGCAGCAACTTTTAAACTGTGAAACAACACTAAATAAGGCTATACATTTGAAGAAAAAACATCCAGTGCAGAGTGATAAACAAGTATACAGATCATTTTGGGATGGACGCCTCTGTAAAAGTAATGCTATTCTCTCAAAAGAATGTGCAATTTCTGTGATTTTGTATGTTGACGACTTTGAAATCTGCAATCCCCTCGGGACATCCCGTAAAAAACACAAAATCTGTGCCTTGTATTGGATTTTAGGCAATCTGCCACCTGGTTGTCACTCCTCATTGTCCTCTATCCATTTGGCTGCATTGATCAATAGCAGTGATGTTAAGGTCTATGGTTACGAAAAAGTGTTGGAGCCTTTGATTGCTGATCTCATAACATTGGAACAACATGGGGTTTTTGTGGAAAAGCTGGGGAAAACTTTGAAGGGTACATTGCAGTGTGTTATTGCCGATAACCTTGGCGCGCACAGCATTGCGGGTTTTGTAGAGAGTTTTTCTGGCAGCTATGTTTGCAGGTTTTGTACGGCAGATAGGTCAGAAATTCAGGACAAGGAAGTTGGAGCTGGAGCTTTCTGTCTGAGAACTGAGGAGATACACACAAATCATCTGAAAACCCTTGAAGAAAATTCCTTGAACAACTGTTTTGGTGTTAAGAGTAAATGTGTTCTGTCAGAAAAGCTTACCACTTTCAATGTTACTAGTGGTTTCCCTCCCGACATTGTCCATGATTTATTCGAAGGAATAGTACCGGTTGAAATCTCTCTCTGTCTGACTGTATTCATTTCCAAAAAGTTTTTCACTCTGGTCACTTTAAACAAGGCAATAGAAGATTTTCCCTATAAATGGACTGATAAAACAAATCGGCCCCACTCTGTTCCACTGACGTATGCATCCAGGAAAACCATCGGTGGAAATGCACATGAAAACTGGTGCCTGATAAGATTTTTTCCACTACTACTTGGACAGAAAGTGCCCACTGATGAACCAGCATGGAAACTCCTTGGGGATTTGAAGGACATTGTAGAAATTGTTGTATCTCCAGTTCAGACTCAGGAATCAATTGCATATTTGACCTTGAAGATCTCTGAGCAAGAGTTAGATTCAAAGAGGTTTTCCCTGAATCAAACTTTCGACCTAAACACCATTTTTTACAACATTACCCTCACTTAATCTCTGAGTTTGGACCGTTGGTTTCATTATGGACCATGCGCTTCGAATCGAAGCACAGCTTCTTCAAAAGAGTTGTGCGGCATACAACCTGCTTCAAAAATGTGCTTCTGTCCTTAGCACAAAGACACCAGTTTCTCATGGCACATCACCTTCACATGTGGAGTTTTCCTAAATCTCCCCTGGAAGTAAGCTAATGTTTCAAGTCTTCCCATTGATGTTTTAAAAGAGGACATAGCATTTGCTCTGAAGCAGAGGCACCCAGAGTTGGATGGTGTATGCCTGGCTAAAAGTGTGACGTACAATGGCCCTGACTACAGGAATGGAATGATCCTAGCTCATGGATCATTGGAGGGCTGCCTGAATTTGTTGGAAATAACCCAGATGATTGTTGTTCAAGATAACCTGCTTTTTCATCGTCAGAAAGCTGAGTGCGTGGTACTGGAAACATTACAGGGCATACGAAACTGAAACCGTGTCCTACGAGGAAGTTGGAACTGGTTGGACCAGAACGAAACTCATCAGATCCCATACCCATTGGCTGACTGACACAACTTGGAGGAATGCGACTGATGACACTCAAAAGATACATACATGTGTAAAGGTCAGTCTTAAAGTGGAAAACATACAAAAAAGTCATAAAAAAATTTGCTTTAGGATTTTACTTCTCTAACTCCACTAGAGTATATTTCCATGATTTATAGTTGCTCTTCACTTTCTCAGAGGATGAAGAAACTTCTTGGAGCAAACAAAACAGTTTAATTCAGATACTTTTCAGTGGCGACGAACAGCCTACTGGAGGAGGTCTTTGTTCAACAGATTCCTTTATAATATTGCGGGAGCCAAATCTACTGCACGCGTTTACTGAGAGAGGGAGCAGGAAAAATATTCTAGTGCATTATATATAATCTCTGTAAATTTAACGTTGAAAATATTAACTATTACCAAATATTAAAGGAGCATCTCATATTTCTCTCTCCTTTTCTCTCTCTCACAGGGCACCTGACAGAGAAGACACACCCGTTCGAT